>BEHA01050322.1:1453915-1474417 GCA_002897215.1 Eschscholzia californica subsp. californica | reverse complement strand
CTGGATAGAAGACAGACTTTCAGCTTGGGAAGCAGCGGAAATCGTTGATTTAGCCGGAAATCAAGTTCACGTCATCACCGAATCAGGAAAAAAAGTAAAATTCTTGATCCTCTTTTCTTTCAGTTTTGGATCTTCAAGTTCTTTAATTCTGTTTACTGATCTTGTCTCGATTTGTTCTTTAAATGTGTTTGATTAGGTTTCAGTTCTTAAAGAGAAATTGTTACCTAGAGATTCAGATGCCGATCATGCCGGAGTTGATGACTTGACCAAATTAACCTACTTAAATGAACCAGAGGTTCTTGATAATCTCGCAAGAAGACATGCTCTCAATGATATTTATGTAAGAGATTACCACATTAGACTTCCATTATTGTTGAATTAAACCTGATTAATCTAAGTTTCTTGATCAGTAAGTTAACATTCCAATTGATAGAGCATAAAACTAAACAACAGCTGAATTTCTTAAAAATCTGGCTTAACGTGTGATTCTACTTCCAATTAACTGTTTCTATTAACAAGTTCGTATGATGAAACTTTGTAAATATCAAATCTCTAGTTAATAAATGTTCTACAAATATAATGTGTATTGTGTAATAGTCCCACATGGATAAAGGGTACTCTTATAACCAAGAATAAAATATCTAGGCTATTTCCCCTCATTGTCAAATTGTTTTTGAGTTGGATGCCGACATTCATAGCCCTAGTTATACTTATGTGTCGCCATATGAACTGATATGGAAAAAATTGTGAAATTTCAGGGTATATCAAGCGAGCATGAATTTGTATCTGAAGTGTTCATGTTCATGTTCATGTTGCTGTTGTTTTTACTTTTTACATCATGAATCAACCTTACATTTTCTTTTTTTGATGCATACCTTAGACGTACACTGGAAGTATCCTGGTCGCTGTAAACCCATTTACCAAGCTTCCTCATCTATATAATGTTCACATGATGGAGCAATATAAGGGAGCTCGGCTGGGAGAGCTAAGTCCCCATGTTTTTGCCATAGCAGATGCATCTTACAGGTGTGTTATTCTGAAAACGTTTGAGTAGTGATTTATGGAATTATAATATTTGTTTCTGCGGAGTGTTTAAACCAGCTTATACTTTGTTTTCTAATTCAGAGCAATGATGGGTGAAAGTCGAAGCCAGTGTATTTTAGTCAGTGGAGAAAGTGGTGCAGGAAAAACTGAGACAACAAAACTGCTTATGCAGTATCTTACATATGTCGGCGGACGAGCTGCAGGTGATGATCGTACTGTTGAGCAACAAATTCTTGAAGTAAGAAGTAGTACTAGATTTAAACTAGCTATATTTATGTCTGTTGCAGAATTTTATTCAGTTTTTTGTCTTCACAACTTTTTCGGTTGCAAACTATTCCCCTAAGTTTCTTGTCATATAATTTAACTTGTTTCCTTTTTCTGCATTTTGTTGGATGCCAGTCGAACCCACTCTTAGAGGCATTTGGCAATGCAAGGACTGTTAGAAATGACAACTCAAGGTAGGTTTGCAGTTATATACCTGAATTATGGTAATCTTTTATTATCTCTGATTCTCTTCTCCATGTTTCGGTTATATGGATAATTTAATCTGTACTGTTCTTCTCTGAAGAATAACAACCCAGTTTCATGGTTTGCGTTATTCCTAATCCACACAAATATAATGTTTTAACCATTCAGCTTCTATACTTAAAACTCGCAAAAGAAAAGCATGAAGTTGTACTCTAGACTAATAGTCTTCACAATGCCAACAAGAATAATAATATTTACTATGGTGCATCTGACAGGAGAATAAGAGCTAGACATATTGATGGTGATGCGACCTACATAGATTTATCACTATAAGTAAACTTAAATCTGTTATGATGCCAAGACTTAAGAGGGTATGAAATGCATTGCATTAGGGTGTGAGATTTAGCATATCACTTTTGAGCTAAGTTTATCAAGTTCCGAAAAGCTTGATTACATCTTTGCTTTGTCAAGTCGATTATCTTCTTTTTTTTTGAGAAGGCTCGCGTAGATTATCTGAACTGTCGACATGTAAAGTGGTGCTTTTGTATGTGAATTAGGTTATATGTTACAAGAGTTTGAAATCTTGGCAGTTTGTGAATGTAAAGTGTACAGAGGAAATATTGGAAGCAGCACAGTAATATTAAGTACTTCAAGAATGCTATTAGTATGGTTACAGTTTTGTGATTCCTTGAATCTTGTAGGTGTCTATAAATATAATATTTTGGTTTATCAACCACGTAAATCCTTATTTCTAATTATGGATATGGCTTATTTTCCTTATATGAAATTATTCATTTATGCTGTTTTAAACTGTTTTTAATATGCTGTGTCATATGCCTTCACTTTTTAAGCTGTCCAGGGGAAACAGTCTAGCGAGTTCTTTCTTTGGGATAGTTCTCATGTTGTATCATTGTTGTATGCAGTCGGTTTGGTAAATTTGTTGAGATCCAATTCGATGGAAATGGAAGGATATCAGGTGCTGCAATTAGAAGCTACCTTTTGGAACGGTCTCGGGTAGTTCAGATTACAGATCCTGAAAGGAATTTTCACTGCTTCTACCAATTATGTGCATCTGGGAAGGTATGTGCTAAATTATATCAGGTGTAACATAACTTAGGAAGTCACGGCACGTTTTTTTGGTGTGATTAAATTCTTTTGTCATTTGGAAAGCTGCCCGGGAAGGGCCACACTCAAAATAGTTCTTGGATTCACCCCTGGCTGGCATGGATAATCTAGTCAGGAACTTTGGTACAGCAAATCTGTATTGTCCATGTAAAATTATATCCTTATTCTCGTCAACCCCATCACATTATGATCATGACGTACACTGCCAGCCTTCAGTCCTTGAACTGGCAAGGCTTGGGTTGTTTCTCTGACCCCATATAGATGGAATAACCCTTTTGACGATTATGATCTTGAAATAAACTGGGGCAAAAAAGAAACTTTTAGTATTTGGTAGGTGACGGAGTTACCTGGAACATACTGTGTGGAGAGAGATTGTGGTGATGGCGCTGGAGGTTTTATACCTCAGCACTTATCCCTCACCAAATAATCTGCAGCAAACCGAGAATATGGGATGTCATATAATGTACTTTGATTAGCCTATACATAGTTTTACTGATTATAGAGAATACCTATGATTCCCCTAATTAGAAAAGTTATTTGATTGCTATCAGTACATCTATAGACTGACCTGATGTCTTCAAATTCAAGGTTGCAGACCGATACAAGCTAGACCATCCAAGTAATTTCCACTACTTAAATCAGAGTAAGGTCTATGAATTAAATGGAGTGAGCAATGCAAAGGAATATATGATGACACGGAGGGCAATGGATATAGTTGGTATAGGCCTTGATGATCAGGTCCTAACTTCTCTTTATAGTTCCTTAATTTTGCTGTAATTTATATGAATTCAGTCAATGTTTGAGAAGCATTTATACCATCATCTTACATTTTTTTTCCTTTTTCTCAGGAAGCTATTTTTCGCATATTGGCAGCTATTTTACATCTGGGGAATATTGATTTTTCTCCGGGAAAAGAGAATGATTCTTCCACTATTAAGGACCAGAAATCTTGCTTTCATCTCCAAATGGCTGCTGATTTGTTTATGTAAGTGACTTACAAAGTAACTTGAATGTTTATTTTAATTTCTTTTTTGAGAAAAGGAAAATCTTGTTTTGGTCCCAAAGGAAAAAATAAAAAAAATTATTACAACGTACCCGCATCATGGTGGGTAGGCTTAACAGCTTCAATATTTACCTGAGCTCCCACATAACCTTTCTTTTGCCTGAGAACATTTCCTAGATAGGACACTCTTCGAGTTGACTCCGGAAACGACATGTGAAAATTCAGCAACGTCCGAAAATGATACCAACCCACTTACAAATACTCGTAGAAAAGAACATGACCCACTTAGGGTTGTTTTTGTCATTGAATGGTTGAAGTACAGTCTAGCCATTTTGCTTTCGTAACTAATGGCTGTTATATTTTTCTTATCTAAATGGTCTATATAAACTTCAATATTTGGCTCAGGTGTGATGCAAAGCTTTTGCGAACAACACTTTGCACACGAACTATTCAGACTCGCGAAGGAAATATCGTTAAAGCACTTGACTGTTATGCTGCTTTAAGTGGTAGAGATGCTTTAGCAAAAACCGTCTACTCTCAGCTATTTGACTGGTATGTTTGATTATGACTAATCTTCAACAGTGTCTTCATTTGTGTCTTCACATGCTCCAAATAATAAGCAAGATAATACGTTTGTTTCAGGCTGGTTGAAAAAATTAATAGGTCCCTGGGGCAAGACATGGGGTCCCGGATACAGATTGGAGTTCTGGACATATACGGCTTTGAGTGCTTCAAGAAAAACAGGTTTTTACTTATCTGGGTTGGAAGATAGACTTGGTTCTCCTTCTTCCCCGTATCGTTTCTTGATGAACTATGCTTGTGGATTTAGTTCTCATTGTGCTCTCCGTTTTGGCACCTAAACATTGCTCTAACTTTATATAGTGAATAGGAAAGGAATTCAAGACAAATTAAAATAGATACCAACAGGGGCAGAGCCAGGAATTGATGTAGGGTCGCGCTAAAAATCGAAATCAACAAATAATAGTTTTTTTTATATCAAATGCCCAAAAAAACCTTTTTAATCTTTATATAAATCTAGTGGAATTTTAATTGTTTCTATTCAAATTCACATACTAAATAGCGTTATGTAAGAAAGAAATTATTCAACACCTCAAAATGTTTATAACTGTAGATTATTATTACCGTTTATATTAGAAATTAGCTTTTGAGATAAAATGATACAAATGACCAAACTTCAATTCGTCTATGTTGTGCAATCACTTTATAACTAGAGTTACACATTCACTTTGGTGTTTCAAACTAAACTATTTTCATTTTATGTTTTCTCTTTACGAGAATTATATGTTAGTCTTAGTTATTAGGAATGTTAAATAAATTATTTTAGTTTTGATATAATAGAAAAATTAACATATACAAGTATTAAACTCTCAAAAATCTCATGTTAGGCAGTGAAACTGTGTTTAGGTTTCTATTCGTGGGTGGGAAAAGCATTGCCTATGAAAATAATTTTACTTTCTAACACAAGAAAAAATATGATTAACCAGATGCACATTTAAGAATTAGAAGTTTTGGGATAAAGCTAAAATAAAGGAACATTAATGAGGAGGGAATATTGATATTGGTGGGCAGACCAGGGTTAGGGCCCAGGTTAGGCCACCGATAGCTACGCCTCTGGAAACCAAGATTTTATGAGATTTAACGGTTTCTGTTTCTCGGTGACGCGCTAAGATCTCCTGATACAAGATCCACTATGTATATTACATAATACAACATCACCTTTTTCTCCTAATTTCTCATTCCTATGTACTTGCTGACCATTTTTCTCTTCAGTTTTGAGCAGTTTTGCATTAACTTTGCTAATGAGAAACTTCAGCAACATTTCAATGAGGTACGTGAACATGTTTAGTTGGACTTATTTGAATTACTATTAAACTTTATTTTTCTCCATTCATTTCAGCACGTGTTTAAGATGGAGCAGGAGGAGTATAGCAAGGAAAAAATTAATTGGAGCTACATTGAATTTATAGACAACCAAGATGTCCTGGATTTGATTGAGAAGGTATTCGTTGTTCCTTTTCTGCATTTCTAACATAGCCTGCATAACATATATCAATTGCATGCTTTTATGTGAGAGTACTCTTCGTATCCGTTATGAGTCAGCGGCAATTATTTTGGAAATGAATGGTCGTAGATTTGTTGGCCGGCGAGTGTAATGACATCATAACTGTAGGCGCATGGACTTACACCTCTTAGATTATTGGAATACAGTGTCAAGATTTTGTGTGTGTTAAACCCTGGTACCCCAGTACCCATTATATGACTTTTGCATCTGTAACACACTTTATAACGGATCTCCCCATAATTTGCTCTTCGGAATAGCTTCTCCTCTTTTTTTTTTGAATTGTCAGCGTGCCTCGAACCCTTGACCTCTAAAATGGAAGACTAAACCTCTTACCACTCCAACCAAGGGTTGTTGGCAGCTTCTCCTCTTTTACTTGTTCTCCTTTCGTATATATTCTTAGCACTTGAGGATCGTTCTTTCTAGGTATATATGACGTGTTCCTTTCTGCTTTTATCTCCATCCTAGAGTTATACGTGTACACCCTTGACTTGTGCTGTTGTATGTGAATTGCAGAAACCTATTGGAATAATTGCTCTCCTGGATGAAGCTTGGTATCGGAATATGTTTTGATCTACATTTGGTACTTGTTTGTTCTACAACTATATACAGGAAGTATATTCTCATTCTGCTTGTCGTTTATGCAGCATGTTCCCGAAATCAACTCATGAAACTTTCTCGACTAAGCTTTTCCAGAGCTTAAGAGATCATCCTAGGTTGGCAAAGACAAAGTTTTCGCAAACAGATTTTACAGTTTCTCATTATGCTGGAAAGGCATGTTGTGTATCTCAATGTTATGCAATCATAAACTTGCTTCCATCTGGTAACTAATTCCTTCTTAACTGTTCGTTTGTATGTAATGCAGGTTACTTATCAAACTGATATTTTCTTGGATAAAAACCGAGACTACGTTGTGGTAGAACATCGAAATCTCTTATCCACTTCTAAATGCTCTCTGGTCGCCAGTCTTTTCCCATCACAACCAGAAACGACCTCGAGATCATCTTACAAGTTTTCTTCCGTGGCATCCAGATTTAAGGTACACGTGTTTATGTTTTTATCTCGTTTGTCCTGTTGGCTGTTGCAGTTAGCTTTTGCAAATTTGACAAACTCTTTTTTCCAGTATTTCCGGAAGTTGTACCAAAGATAACCTTTGGCACCGTATAAAAACTTGCATAATCTCCGGAAACTGCACAAACCGCGCAAACATTATACTGTGCAAACCTGCGTAACCCTTACATATGGAGTTGAGCTTAGAAAAAATCCTTTTTTACGACAGAAAATTTCGTCTAAGGAGTTTTTGTTATTTTGACTTAATAATTTTATGCACGTTCTATGCTTAATTTTCTCTTCGTACTTCCCTCTATATTTTGAGTAGTTGCTTCCTAACTCGTAACATGGTTGTTCTTTACATTACTGCAATCTTTCTTGGATTTCAATGCAGTTAGTGTTTGTCTTCTAATGAAGATGTCAATATATCCATCACAAATACAAGTCCTTTATTATTCATCACATGTATATGTACTCAAAGGAAATATGTATTTCTGGCCGATATCTGTTTCTGGTGCGTTGCGGAGCAAATACATTATCTCATGGCTGTAGACTTGTACTATGTCATTAACGTATGTTTACGGATATTTTTAAGAACATATTTGCACCTTGATTATACTTAAGAGCATTCTGTTCAGTGCATTTTAGCTTTATCTATCAGTACAGTGTAAATGACGACTTCTAATAATACGTTGATGTCTTATTGACGTAAACGGTGCGTACCTATGTAGCTTTTTCAGTTTTTCTTTTCACTTCATTTTTTTCTTGTTCACACTTGATAGCAACAACTTCAAGCACTCATGGAATCTCTCAAGTCCACCGAACCTCATTACATTCGCTGTGTCAAACCAAACTCCTTGAGCCAACCCCACAAATTTGAGAATCAGAGCGTCTTACAACAATTACGATGTGGGGTCAGTACGATCAGTTTTATACTCCATATTTTAAAGTTCGTGACATGTTCCAAAATTTTCCTCTACCTCGTTCATTTTCTCAAAACTATCTTGCTTTACCGCGAAGTTAACTTGATTTTCCCTACAGGGTGTTCTAGAGGCTGTGCGGATAAGTCTTGCAGGTTATCCTACGAGGAGGACATATTCTGAATTTGTGCATCGCTTTGGAATTTTAGCTCCAGAAATGATGGATGGAAGGTAACTTGGCAACCTTTGAGCTACTTTCTTTAGGTGGTCCGTGGTTTATTGGATCGATGGTATGATCACCTCAGATGGGATTATCCCTTGTCTGTTTGTGCAATAGTTCCCTCAGGAGTTGTACAGTAGAACGTAACCTTCAATATTGTAGTTACTCACTCAATTACGATGTCTTCAATTGAAACGTCTACAGATTCTTCTGGAGAACTTTTGTCCTCAACAGAGCTACAATGCCATCATAACAAAAAAGCAAGTACCCTAAGACACATAAATTATGTTGAACATAGGAAAGCAAGTACTTCTTTTTGTAATGTTATACGCCTATCTTCATTTGGCATGAAGTTTGTCGGTACTTATTGAGCATTAGGTTTTTCTTGAATGCATGCACTCCTTTTACAAATATTTTACATGGTCACTTCGTAATCATGAAGGGTCATAACAATGTCTGTTTGTACTTGCAGTTATGATGAAAAGAAATTGGCAAAGAGAATTCTGCAAAAGCTAAAACTTGACAATTTCCAAGTAGGCTTCCGGCGAATCCCTTCAAGAAGATATAGTAGTTTTTCCTAGTTAGTTAACATGGACCTTGTTTTCGTCTATGCAGTTGGGCAAAACCAAGGTTTTTCTTAGAGCTGGTCAGATTGCTGTTTTAGATTCCCGGCGGACTGAGGTTTTGGATACAGCATCAAAGCTTATTCAGTGTCGATTGCGGACACATCTTGCACGCCAGGATTTTATTGCGATTCGGGCAGCTGCAGTTGTTTTGCAAGCACACTGCAGAGGTTCCTTTTTTTAATTTTCAAGACTCATTTTCTGTGAGTGGGTATTTACTATTGACCAATTTAGGTTGTGGTAACATACCTTGACAGAAGCTGCATTTTAGTCAGAGTTAATTTCTAGGGTTATGTTTTCCTATATGTTGTCCATCCTCCTACTTCCTTGCTTATGTTTGTGACTCCCAGCATCACTAACTTCTAGTGTCAGAAAACTGTTAAGTACAGATTTAATGTTTAATATTGTAGGGCATAATCTGTATTGGCCGATATACATTTTTCCGTAAGAGCTACTGTGTGAAAGAATAGTTCATTTTGAGATAGAAGGGTTACAATATTGGTACTTTGTAGCACCCCAAACCTTAGCAGTTATCGATATTGTCCCGTGGGAATAACAATCCGGGGCACCCCTCGCGACTCGTCCGCCGCGGGGAATTGCAATAGTCCCACATCGCTCACGAGAGTGTTCAGAACCTGGGCTATATGTGTACGCTAGCGCTAGTAAGTGTCGAGGCCTTTTGGTGGGCTCGTGGAGTCTTCGCCAAGAACAAAAACCCCGTACCTGTGTGAGGTGTCTAAAGCGGGGACAATATTGATAACTGCTAGGGCTTGGGGCGTCACAAGTGGTATCAGAGCCAAGGACGACTCTTTGCTGAGGGTGGGGGGATTGTAATAGTCCCAAATCTCTCATGAGAGTGTCCAGAGCCTGGGCTATAGGTGTACCCTCAAGCTTAGTAAGTGTCGAGGCCTTTTTGGGGCTCATGGAGCCTTCGCCAAGAACAAAACCTTGTACCTGGGTGAGGTGTGTAAAGCGGGGACAATATCGACAACTGCTAAGGCTTGGGGCATCAAAAGTGGTATCAGAGCCGAGAACGGCTCTTCGCTGGGGGTGGGGGATTGTTATAGTCCCACATCGCTCGCAAGAGTGTCCAGAGACTGAGCTATAAGTGTACGCTCAAGTTTAGTAAGTACCGAGGCCTTTTGGGTGGCTCGTGGTGCCTTCGCCAAGAACAAAACCTTGTACCTGCGTGAGGTGGTTAAAGCGGGGACAATATCGATAATTGCTAAGGCTTGGGGCCTTACAATACTTGAGGAAAGTACCTCGACTAACTCTTTATATGCAACATACTCCCTGGATTAAGAAGATTATCTTACTGCAGGCTGCATTTCTAGAAACTTATTCGCGGCAAAACAGGCAGCAGCTGCTGCTCTATCAATCCAAAAATATGCTCGCAGATGGGTATCTCGTTGTTCATATTTGCAACTTTATCGGGCTGTTCTTCTTATACAATCCAGCATCAGGGGTATATCTTGTCGTCGAGATCTTGTGCATAGAAAGGAATACAGAGCTGCTTTGCTTATCCAGGTATTTGTGTTTCATGGAGATTCATTTGATTTTAAATCTTAAGTTGCACGGGTATGTCAGGAAGTTCCATTCAGTATAGCCTTCGGATAACTATTATTCTTAAAAATTTGCAAGATATGATCAAATGTACAGCATGCCAAAGAATTAGAGGAAATTGGCTGTGTAAACCAATGCAAACCTGTGTGCGAATCTTACATATGTGCCAACCCACGAGAAACTTAGACGGGTCATAGGGAGCTGAAGAATAAAAAACTGATGGATCCTTTTGACAAAAAGAAATCCAGAGAATTAGCCAAACCTCCCTCGCCAAATATTTTTCTTTTTTAAAAAAGGATCGGTAGGCTTCATGTCCTTATGTAAGATATGCACGGTTTTGCACAATTATTTTTCATGGACAAATATTTTTCACGAGTTTGCACATGTTTTTTATGGGTTTGGACAGGTTTGCATAGGGAGCCCAAGCATAAAAAGATATTGACATGTCAGTTTTACCCAGACCAACACAAAATTGGGTATTCGACCCAAATTTATGAAAAAAATTAGCCTAGGAGAATGTGACAAAATTTCTCATATAAGATTAGTAGTTTTTTAGTCTACCATCACACTACGCCAGAGTCAAAACAGTTCCCTTCTATACAAAAAAACGATTGGAGTCTAAACATTGAATCTCAGTTGCTCTCAGGACCTAGAAATTAAATCTGTTAGGTGTTCTTAATTGTTCTGGACTTATATTACTTCTTATTCGTCTTAAAAGTTTCTCTGATTGATGATGTAATCACATAGACTCGATGGAGGATGTTCAGGGCCCGCTCAGCTTTCCAACGATATCAGAATTCTATGTTAATCATACAATGTCGTTGGAGGCAGAAAATGGCAAAACGAGAACTTCGTAGGCTTAAGCAGGTAAAAACTCTGCCCTTTCTCTTGTTTTTCCAGTCTATTCAACACAAAAGCCTCTTCATTATTCAATTTTGCGAGTTCAAACTATTCAAGCATTTTGATCACCCAATATGACATCTTTAAATTTGTGTGCAATATCCTTAGCAAATATTTGTTAGTACTTAAGATATCACATTTGCTGCGAGGGAGAGTACAAATATGGGCAACCCTGAAAAACTGATCTGTAAAAGAACTAGTAAAGCTTACAGATATCACATTTTCTGAAAAATTTTAACCATCTACCTGAATAATCAAAACCCAATTCTTGTAATGAAGATTTACTCCAATTTGAATCGTTAACTTTACAAAAAGAAATATAGTTTGAGACGAAAAATAATAGTAAGAGTTATGCAAACATGTTAGGTGGCTAATGCAGATCTTGGAGATAATTTTTCCTGTGAAAATAGCTTCTAAATTTTCGGGAACTTTATTCGACTTCCAAGGTACAGGTCTGAGAAAAGATAAACAACTTTAAATGATGCCTATCACCATAGCTTCAAAATGTTCTTTGTCTTTGACCGAAACTGTTAACTTTATCTATTAAAGTTGAATAGAAGATTGAATACTAAATCAGAACCAAAGAGAGTAGTGAGAGGAGAGGGGTTGAAACACGACACAAGGATATCCCTGCTGTATTGTTGACTTCAGTAATACAATAACCGAAGACAGAGTTAGATGGTTTGTTCAGTAATAGAGCATTTGATGCGAATGGCTGTCTTCAGATTTAAACCTGGATTTCAGCTTGCATGGTTTTTGTGCTTCTGTGATCTCAGAAATCCTATTTACACTACAGTCTATTTGATGAAAAACTATTTGTCTTTCTGAAGCTAATTTTTATTCTCCATTTTGTATCTATTGTCAGGCAGCAAATGAAGCTGGTGCATTGCGCTTAGCAAAGAATAAACTCGAGAAAGAAATGGAAGATCTCACATGGCGGCTGCAACTAGAGAAAAGACTACGAGTATGAATTTGATTGGACTACTTGTTTCTTATATAGCAGAATATGAAGTTGTTTTGGCATCTTAGTTGTTGCACATCGCTTTGCAGATAACTTTCTCTATTTGGTTGTCTGTATAAGAGTTAAGATTGCGCTAGTCAGTAAGAAATTATGTTCTATGGAGATAATAAGATATAGGTTGTTCATACGGAGGAACTTTATGCATTTCAAGATAGGGTATGGTGTTCAGCTTTCCCGACTTCCCTTGTTAATGACTTAGGTGCTTAAACACTTCCAAGTTCTTCAGTTGTTGGGGCTTGTTAGAAAACCACCTTCAGCTAGTGATTTATTACTGTATAATTGTTAGAAGTTCACGGGACTTGTTAAACTCAATTGTGTTTAGATTTGTGAAACTACAATCATTCTTTATATGGATACATTTACTGGCTCAATCATATTTGATCATCCAAGTTTTACGTATTATCATTTTTATATGCAGATAAACAGTGAGGAGTCTAAGTTAGTAGAGGTTTCAAAGCTTCAGAAATCTCTGGATTCCTTGAATTTGGCTCTCGATGCTGCTAAGTCAGCTACAGAAAGCGAGTGCAGCAAGAATGTCTTGCTTCTAGATCAGCTTGAAGCATCTAAGAAAGAGAATTCAGCTCTGGAGAGCAAACTCATTGAAATGGAAGAGTTGCGCAAGGAGATTTCATGTTTGAAGGTGTGAATTGCATTTTCTCGCTTCCTTATGCAGTCAACTTGCTAACTGTTCATTTCCTTATTCCTTGAATTTTAGTGACACTACCACATTTTTAGAGGAACTTCTTTCACATGAGTTTTGCTCGTCCTTGTCGTTTGTTACACGTACATTGTTGAAAGTGCCTTGAATATGGGTCCATATATAACCCGGGTTGTGGCCCGAAATTGTAATCCGACCAGTTAACGTATGTTTTCCCTAATCTTATAAGGGGTTGTTATCGATGTCAAGGGTGTATCATATTTTCGGTTTTGAGGGAGAGAAGTAGAGGCGGCTGAGTGGTATGGTTTAAGTGAGCTACAAATACTAAAATCCTTGAGATATTTCTGTAATCTTGTTCTTCATTTATAGTGAAAATCACCGCGCCATTGTTTGTTGTGGAGTAGGTCATAGCAACTGAACCACGTAAATCTCTTGTGTTTGTGTGATTGTTTACTTCCATTGTTGTTTTTCTTGGTTTTCTTTTTCTTCATCATAGTCTGGTTGTCTTTATTTCAATGCAAACAAACTGTGATTGTACTTTTAGATGTCACAATTTGATATTTTTGCATTAAAAAAACTTAAGTTCATAGTGCTAGAAACTGGGAAAATCATGTTATCTCCTTTCAGAATAGGAGTACATTGAAGCTTAAAATCACGTTTTTTTTTTTTTTCTGTTGAACTACTTAAAATCACGTTAACCTATACTAGAGTGAGAGTCTAACATTTTAATTAACTTGAGTCACTTGCTCTTATTCTTCCCTTAAACAAAGACTGGATTAGCAGAACACCGTAGAACTAATGGGTTTCTATTTGATTCTGTATACTCTGTGCAAGCAATCATTTGTGAGATAATCCCTTACATTTTTATACTGTTTTCTTCCAATCCTTATTGTGCTTTTGTTAATTCTGACAACAATTTCTTATGAAACTTGCTTGTTTGATCTCTTTTCAGAATTCATCAGAATCTTTGGCAAAGGAGAACTCTATGGTAAAACTTGATCTTATCAAGGCTCAAAAAGATAGTAGTGATACATTAGAGAAGTTACAGGAAGTGGAGGACAAGTATTTACAGCTCCAGCAGAACTCTCAAAGGTGCGGTCTCAGTCTTTAGATAGAGGATATTCTCCAGCTTTTCTCCCAATTTTTATGTATATTGCCATTCAGAATTTGTTGTTAGTGTAAGGTTTTAAGATAACTTAGCGTTTATTTTTTAATTAGTAAGTCATTCCGAACTTTGACGGTTCTTGATGAATTATCTCCTGCGTTTCTTGATTGTTATCCCTGATCTCCTGATACTTAATTTGTTATGCATCTTGTTTGTCTGGACCCAGTTTGGAGAAGAAGCTTTCAAATTTAGAGGAGGAAAATCACATTCTACGACAAAAAGCATTAAACACGTCCCCTAGGATCGGTCGTCCCGTATTTGCCAAGTCATTTTCTGAGGTAAGACTGCAACAAAAGCAGTATTTAAGACATCTTCCGTTATATTATAGTCAAATCAATCTAATTTTGAATCAATATCACTTTCCTTTTGCTGGTTCAGAAGTACTCTGGGATGGGTGTTCTGCTTCCCGACACAGACAGGAAGCCTGCATATGTAAGAAATTTTCTTCTGTTTTGATTTTTACATTATGGAGTTCAATAATTACTTGTGTTCTTATTTTCTCTATAGGAATCAAATTCCCCTACAAAACTTATGTCACCATTTGCACGAACAGTACCCGAATCAGTTCGATCAAAGATGATGTTTGAGAGACATCAGGTAAACTTATACGATAATAAAGAACAAGTCTGTTTCCAAATGTTGGATCGTTGTCACTAACATTCTTGCTTCTTACTCTGACTACTCTGAATCTATTAGAGTCTAACATGTCTTACGCTCTTCCCAGGCCTAAATTTTTAGTAGTCCTGTATCTAAAGACTGAGATTGTTGTGCAGGAGAATCATGAATTTCTCTTAAGGTGTATTAGAGAAGATTTGGGTTTTAGTGATGGTAAACCAGTGGCAGCTTGTGTTGTATACACATGCCTTCTCCAGTGGCATGCCTTTGAGTCAGAGAGGACTGCGATTTTCGATCGCATAATTGAGGGAATTAAAGCTGCTCTTAAGGTGTTCTCTCTCATCCTTTCTCAACTTTCCTTCTTCCTTGGAATGTTGATAATCGGTTGCCTTCCTTAAATATCTTGCATCTAATTTGCAACGTTAATTTATTAAATCCTAACTTGCATGAAGTTATCTCCTTTTGAGGACTTCCTTTCATGGTGGTTGCAATGCAATTTGAAAGGGAAAATAGTTGTTGACTTTTCCAAGAGAACATAGAGAGGATTCAGATGCAACTTATACGCATTAAATCAATTAAGTGGTCTTTGTTATTTTTCTTAATTCAGATCTGACTCATCAGAGTGGTCTAACTAGGGTTGGTTTCAAACCGTTTATTTTTCGTCTGATTCGTCTGAATGGATGACTCAGGCTGATTTTGAGTCCATTATCTGAAATATCCTGAACTGACTATTGCGCCCATGAACAAAATAAGTCAGGGATCCAAACAGGTCAGCTAATTTAGACAAAAAACACATACACCACTTTAGTACTGTAGAAGTTTTGAGAATGTGTTTGCAGCTTACTAATTTTGGTTGTTGAGATGAAATAATTACTTCTACTCCTATTTCTTTCTATCTCTATATATGCTCTAAGATCCTGCTTACTTTCTTTTCTTACTAACTACTGTCAACATATTTATCTTGACCAATTTGTCTGTCTTGTTGGATTAAAAGAGAACAATAAGCATTAGATATCTCTCTCAGTGAACCAATTCAGAAAAATGAGAACAAGACATAAGATGGAAATTGATGTGGTCCATGTGAGAATAGTCCCACATAGAGTTACCTGATATTCTACCTCCCCCAGCGTCAGTGGCGGACCTAGAAAGTTCTCTTTGTGGGGGCACATTTGATTATACTAAATAATAAAAAAAACAAATGTGTATGACCTTTTATCTTAATTTTTTTCACAAATCCATATGCTATAAAGAATTAAGGAATGAGTGGAAGAGAGATAAGAATGAATTTAAAAAGAATATTGTAAGAAACTATATATAAAATTAAAAGATGAAGAGGACATATGAGTTATATGTGGATACAAATAACGTTACTAGAGGTTGAATGTTTACTACGAAATGTAGAAATCAAACTTGAATTTACAAAAGAATATCAAAAAAAGAAAATCGGAGTTAAAAAGAAAATTTAAAGTGTCAAATGATAAACACAAGAAAAAGTAGGAGCAAAAACAAATGAGCAATTTTAAAAGGGTTGCTCAAATTGTTATTGGCGCCCCCATTTCTTCATACTCGGCCCTCTAATAATTGCCTCCTAGATGGGCTCCAATACCATTTTCAAGGCGCCTTTAAAATCACTCAAAGAATTAACCAAAAAAAAAAAGGAGCTGGTGGGGCTCGAACCCATGACCTACCTCATGCTAATCTTAGCATGCCTCCAATGAGCCAAACGCTCATTACTGATTCTAAGGTGCTATTATATATGTATATTAATAATAACATTCGGATAACTCGGAACTATAAGACTTTTTCGCTCGGGGCCGTGGGGGCACGTGACCCCATAGGCCCCAACGTGGGTCCGCCCCTGCCCAGCGTACCGTATATTCATTTCCCCATACCCTTTGTGGGTGGGTTCACGATCCGATACACCAAAATGAGCGTAATGAAATCTCCAACCTTAATTAACGTAAATTCGTTAAAATTTATAAGCTAAAGTAGTTGAGTTGTTAAGGACAATATTATTTGGTTAACTAATTATTATTCTAAATTTAGTAGAGATCAAATTGTTGAGTAAAAATAGTCTAAAACATACCGGACCTTAAAATAGTGTACCAAAGAGGTATACCTCAACCTCACCGCTTACTCTCATGGTAGCATACTGTATATAGGTACCCGTACCGCGAATTGAAGCGATCGGCCCTCTAGGTAACATTGGTCTCATGGACAAAGGAGTAGTCTCATAACCAATAATATACTATATAGGGCCACTGCATTCATTTCCAATATGGTATCAGAAAGCCCGGTCATATGTGCTCCACGTAACCTACCAAAAATAAGGTGTTAGGGACGAAGTATGGCACATGTGCGGGGGCGTGTGCGTAGTGCCCTCGAGTAATAATTGGGGTGCCTTTAGCAACCCAACCCTCATGGGCATTACTATCACCGAGAATAGACTAAACCCTACTGCCTCTTTCATTCTTTTTGTTGTAGGCAGCAGCCATAACTAGTCTAGAGAGGGAGATTTTGAGAGTTCTAGAGAGAGTGTTAGGGCAAAGAGAAGAAGGAGGAGGGATCCAAACTTGGTGATTTTTCTTCATTGTTCTTTGCGTGGGGTTGCTTTGCTTTGGATTTAAGGTAGGTTTCTATCTCCCTATGACTTGAATAACCATTTTCATAGATCAATCTAGACAATTAGAGAATACCATAAACCCTAGACTTAGGATTCATAAAACAAACACAAGTTAGAGGTAGTGGATTTATTACTTCTATAAAACCAAAATTCTAGGTCACTTTGAATCCATTTACATGTCAGATTTGAAGAAAGTTTGCCTTAATGATGTATGTAATGACCCGTATAATTTTTATTGTCATTTTCATGCCATATTCATATATAGGATTCTAACTTAGCATGATGATAAACAAATTCAGCAAGTATTATATTGATAAATATGACTAAAACCCTATCATTATCATGATTTACTTGTATACCTCTTATAATTAGATGTCTCTTACTAATAGGAAATATCCTTTAAGTAGATACATGTGTTAGAATTCAGCATGATACGAGAATTGTAAGCTATTGTTATACATAAATTTCTGATTACAAAATGTTATCAGCATGAAACTAGTAGGTCATAATAATAGATTGGCGAATATAATTGTGATTTGTGGATGTTGTGGTGTTATGTTCATATGTATGTGTGATGTGATGGAGTTGGTGGAGGGTTGATGGAGTTTTGTGGTTGGTTCGACCCTCTTTACCGAATGTTTGTTACGATGACCGACGGATTCGCATGGTAAAGGCGTACGAAGGTACGACCTAGGTATGGAGCGTATGGGGTCGGCACTAACACAAGGGTAGCCTTGTGGACACACTCTCATGCAACGAGGGTTATAGAGAGGGTTCAGATGAAGGATCTGATTTCTCCGGTGGACACCAACTTATCATATCGCTTTTGGTTGTTTGTTCAAAGTGTGATTTCTTTTATTAAAGTTCTCCCAACTGAAATACTTATGTGAACACCTATATATAGATATATGCCATGGAGTTGTCTTTTTGTCTTGATAGCTCTTGAAGTTTTCTATTAAGGCTTTAGGGATTTGGAAATCTACTTGTTGGGTTCTGACCCAGCCTATTATTTTTTAAGTCAAGGAAATCGGGAAGTGTCACCTGCTTGAGTCGTAGTTAGCCCTTGGAAGAGTTTTCGTAGCGGTTTTATTTCTTTCCTTACGTAGTTATTTAAAGTTGCATCTCCTAAGTAGTTATTTCTTTTATTTGTTTATCATCTGACCACGTGTCGCTGGTTTAGAGACTTCATTCCAGTTTTGTGAACTTAACACAGTCTGTTGAGTTGATTTATTGTTGCTTATGAGCTTCATGTTTCGATGTTATTTGTCTCTTTTCATGGAAACCTAAACTTAAAACATTCCTTCGCAGAACAGTAAACATAATCGGTGTATCCAGCAAAAGAGATAAATGACACCAAGTATGAAGCTCTTAAGTAACAATAAATTAACTAAAAGAAACTTTATTAAGTTCTCAAAACTTAAACGATGTCTCTACATCATCGACACGTGGGGTGAAAGAAACATAAAAGAAATAACTACCTAAGAAAGAAAGAAAACTGCTAAGCGAACTCCTCCAAGGGCTAATTACGACTCAAACAGATGACACTTCTCGATTCCCCTTCACATGAAAACTAATAGGACGGGTCAGAACCCAGCAAGTAGATTTTCAAATCTCTAAGCCTTAATAGACAACTTCAAGAACTATCATGACAAAAAGACAACTCCATAGCACATATTTATATATAGGTGTTCACATAAGTATTTCAGTTGGGAGAACTTTAATGAAGGAAATCACACTTTAAACAAACAAGCAAAAGCGACATGATAAGTTGGTGTCCACCGAGGAAATCAGATCCTTCATCTGAACCCTCACCATAACCCTCGTTGTATGAGAGTGTGGTCCACAAGGCTACCCTTGTGTTAGCGCCGACCCTATACTCTCCATACCTAGGTCGTACCTTCGTACGCCTTTACCATGTGAACCCGTCGGTCATCGCAGCAAACACTCGGCAGAGAGGGTCGAACCAACCACAAAACTCATACAACCCTCCACCAACTCTATCACGCACACATAGCATCACACACATAATATCATCTCACACAACATTATGACTTACTAGTTTCATATCGGTACGTTTTGCAAGAATTGATTTATGTATAACCATAGCTTATAATTCTCATATCATGTCGAGTTTTACATATCCTCATGTATTTACATAAAGGATTTTGTTTATTGGCAAAAGACGCCTAATCACAAGAATTATATACTAATATAATGTCAAATAAAGGGGTTCTAAGTCATAACTATCATTGTAATACTTCCTGAATTTTTGTATCATCATATCAAATTAGATACTTATACATGAGTGTAGCATGAGAAAGATAACAAATATTGTATGGGTCTAATATCTATATCATTAAGGCAAATTATTTTCAAAATCTAACATATAAAAGGGATTCAAAGTGACCTAAAATTCTTGTTTTATAGAATTGATAAATCTACAACCTCTAATTTGTATTTGTTTCATGAATACTAAGTTATATTCAAATAATACTAAATGTAGGGTTTATGGTATTCTCTAATTGTCTAGATTTATCTATGAAAATGGTTATTCAAGCCATAGGGAGATAGAAACCTACCTTAATCCGAAACAAAGCAATCTCACGCGAAAAACCAACTAGAAAGAATCACCAACTTCAATCCCTCCTTCCTCTTCTTGTTCTTGCTAGCTTTCTCACTCTAAAAACGAAATCTCTCTCCCTTTCTATCTCACTGCTGCAGCCAAAATAAGAAGAGAAAGATAGAAGTGAGAAAGTGGGCGTAGGTTTTAGAAAAGGAAAGGGTTTAGTAGAGGGGTCCTACATGGCTATTGCTACTTACACCTCACTATTTGGGTAGGGGCACTACAGAGCGTTACAGCGTGAGAACAGCCCCACATGGACACACAGTAGTTGCATGACCAAAAATATACTCCACCCACTGCCAATTCGTTTTGAGTTGATTCTCACGAACTTTATAGTCCTTGTTGTGACCTACATCTACAACTATAAAACGACCCATAATACATAGTAGGGAAATTACAATTGATATGAAAGTGTATTTAGAGATTTTTATATTTGGATAGCCTAGATTTATCTACCCTCCAACATAGGTACACGGTATCACATTTTGATTATTTATATGCAAGGCTTCTGAATAATTGTCATTGTAGTTTCGAGCTACAACTAATGTACTTGATTACTTGATCCATCTTTTTCTTTCTTTACTGCAGCAATTTTTTTCGGGGAGGATCTTTACTCTCAATAATTAGCGTAACTGTAACGGGCTACGTTTCTAAATCAGGCTGCTACAAATATTTCAGGTGGGGAATGTGAACAATATCTTGCCGTATTGGTTATCCAATGCCTCAACACTGTTGTGCCTCCTGCAGAGAAGTCTGCGCTCAAATGGCCTTCTGAAAATGCCTTTTCGCCGTTCTGCTGGC
>BEHA01050322.1:1413493-1452410 GCA_002897215.1 Eschscholzia californica subsp. californica | reverse complement strand
AAAGGTGAAGACACCTGAGAAACCAATTGATTATAGGCCTATTGCCCTCTGTAACGTCCTGTATAGAGTTGTGGCAAAAATATTGACGAACAGGTTACGTCCATTTCTGGGTCAGATGGTCTCCCAAGTGTAGAATGCGTTCGTGCCAGGTCGCCAAATATCCGATAATTTAATTATTGCTCAAGAGATGTTCCATTTACTTGCTCATACCTCGGTAAAAGAAGGCTCTTTTGCTCTTAAGGTGGATATGGCGGAAGCATACGACCGAATTGATTGGAAATTTCTAAGCGAGGTATTGAAGAGGTATGGTATAATAGATAGTACTCACTTACTTATAATGAATTGTGTATCTACAGCTTCTTTCTCGATTATATTAAATGGAAGGCCAAAGGGATTTTTTTTACAGTGAGAGAGGGTTAAGACAGGGATAGGGGTGGCAATTTAGTCCGAACCGGTGGGTTTTTTCCCGAATCCGCCCCTAATGGAACGGGTTTTACCGCCCCGTTTATTAAATGGGACGGTAATGGTATGAAGATAAAACCATTTACCGGGTTCGGGGCGGGTTTGGGGTTAGGTAGAAAACCCCGCCCCGCCCCGATTATATATGTTATGTATTATTATATATACAATAGTTTTCTAAAACTTTTTATCTTATATCATCAATTTAACTATTTTATATTATGTAATAAGTTGTAGTATTTATAGTTGATAAAACCAAAATGTTATAAAATTTTGTTTATAATATTTATATTATTTTGATTAATCTAACTTATTTGAAATAAAAATATGAAATTTATGTTTAAATCCGACCCGCCCCGCACCGTTTCATATTAAACGGAGCGGGGCGGGTCGGTAATGGTTAAGTAATTTCTAATCGGAACGGGTATGGTAATTAAATACCCGCCCCGATTAACTATTGGGACGGGAATGGTAAAACCCGTTTACTAACGGGGCGGACTTGGGAAAGAGGTAACCCGTCCCAAACCCGCCCCGTTGACATCCCTAGACAGGGATGCCCTCTTAGCCCTTATCTATTCATATTATGCTCAGAAACTCTCACTAAATTAGTGGTTCAAGCTGAAACAAATGGATTATATAGTGGGCTCAAAGTCAATAGATATGCTCCAAGCATTAGCCACCTAATGTTCGCAGATGATTTATTTTTCTTCGGGAAAGCATCAGATAAAAATATTTCGTCCTTGAAGAATATATTGGACGAGTATGCGAACTGTTCAGGTCAACTTATAAATTACCAGAAATCCGCTATACACTTGAGTGCAAATTGTGATGAAGGAAAAAGGAAAATGGTGTTCCATATACTTGGAGTGAAAGAGATGCAGATGAATGATCGATATTTGGGTAATTACTTATTAAAGCCAAAACATATAATTTCTTCGTATGATGGTATTTTAAAAAAAGTCGAAAATAAACTTATGGGATGGAAAAGAAACTCATTATCTCATGCAGGGCGGTCTACTCTTATAAAAAGTGAGTTATCTTCTATTCCGGTATATTATATATCAACCAATCTAGTACCTCAAGGAGTGATAGAAAAAATTGAAAAATGCCAAAGAAATTTTTGGTGGGGGCACAGTAAAGAAAAGAAGAAGATGCACTTTTTAAATTGGAAGAAGCTTCAAAATTCGCAGAAGGAAGGTGGATTGGGAATACGGCATATGGGTGTCGTGAATCAAGCTCTAGTAGGGAAATTGGTTAGGAGATTTCAGAATGAACCTCAAGCATTATGGGTCCGATTATTACGAGCTAAATATCTAAAGCATGAAGATTTTTGGAACTTCAAGGCCAAGCCGACAAGTACATCGACCGCGACATGGAGAAGTATATTGGCAATGAGAGAATTTATAGAAAAAGGAAGATGTTACTTGATAAGTGATGGGAAAAAAGTTCAAGTGTGGGAAGACCCCTGGATACCAACGTTAAGGGGATTCAAGCCGGGAAGGAAAAACGAACAGCTAGAGGGGGATAATGTGACTTTTGTCGAAGAGCTTATTGATGAGAATAGGTGCTGGAAAAAATATAAAATCATACAATTGTTTGACTCATTATCGGCTAGAGAAATTTTAAGAATTCAGTTGACTAAGGTAGCGGAAGAAGACAAAGAAGTATGGATACATACGACCAAAGGAAATTTCACAACAAAATCTCTTTATACTACAATCTCAAAGGAGATGCCTTCTTCGTCCTTTAGCATGGAACTGCCTCACGATCTATCTTGGGCAAAAGTCTGGTCGAAGTTGAATCTTGCGTCGAGGGTAAGAATGTTCTTATGGAGAGTTCTACATGATGCTCTCCCGACAAAGAAGAAAACGCTTAAATTCAATCCGACATTATCTACAATTTGTGATTGCTGTTTAGAGGCAGAAGAAGATATAGATCACCTATTTCGAACATGTCGATTAGCAAGGGAAACTTGGTTATCTACCCCATTAAACTTGCGGTTAGAAGGTATGAAAAACATTCAAAATATTTTATGTAAATGGCTAGTTGAAGAAGAGAATGAAGATACTATTGCTTTACGCATTTGTGTAATGTGGTATATGTGGAAGGCACGAAATAAATTAGTGTTTGAAGGAACGAACTATAACAGCCGGCAGATAATTATTGAAGCAACAAATATGGTAAACGACTTCTCGACTGGAAGTATTGAGTTGGTTAGTGAACCAGTTATGCAAGGGAGAGTTGTAAATTTGAACTGGACTCCACCACCAAAGGATGAACTTAAGATCAATTTTGATGCGGCTTTTAAAGAAGGACAAGCATATATGGCAGCAGTGTGTCGTAATGAAGAGGGAGAAATGGTAATGGCTTATCTTCTTTTAGCTTTTACGTCGTCAGCCCTGGAGGCTGAAACGAAGGCAACTCAACTTGCTTTGAAAATGGCGACTGATATTCAGCAGTATAAGTGCACATTAGAAGGTGATGCCCTAAATGTTATTAAAGCATGTTCAGGGAAGGATGAAAATATACCATGGAGAATTAGAGCATTGGTAATGGACATGAAGGAAACATCTAAAGAGTTGCCTGATTGCAAGCATTGGTAATGGACATGAAGGAAACATCTAAAGAGTTGCCTGATTGCAAATTCTCTTTCTGTCCGAGGAGTGCAAATCAAGTTGCTCATATTTTGGCGCATTCGCAATCAAACGTTGCTATGGACGTCCCTTTAGAATTTTATGTTGCTCCTGTTTGCATTGTAAACCAATTGATGGCTGATAAAGCTAAACTCTCTTTGATTATCGAGCATTAATAAAATATAGGCAATGCCTATTTTCATCAAAAAAAAAAACTTTATAAGTTTGAATGGTCGTTAATCACATGCTATGACTTTGCCGTGGTCAAAAATCGTTGATGATAGTGACGTGGCATGGTCATGAATAGAATGTATTTGGCACGGTCATAACTTCATTTTGCTTGCATCTTTCAATATGGGAACCAAATTTCGACCCTATGCATTCCCCGTAAATTCTACTTTTTCCGGGCAAAGGAGAGCTCAAGGTGTAAGTTTACCTCTCTCATCAATTGAGAAATCACTCACCTAGCTAGAAGGTCTGGTAGTTTGGGGTACAAATACAAAATTATAAAATAAATAAAGCATCCACCATATGATACAAGAGAACATGAAACAGTTACTCTAAATCTTTTTGTTAAGCCATTTAAATGTGTTGTTCCATTTTACGATCTTGGATCAAGTTCAGAGAAAGTACAGTATGAAATTCAAGTTCAGAGAAAGTACAGTATGAAATTGAAAAAAATCGGCAGAGCCAATAATATAAATTCTTGAACGACTGAAATATAAACGGTGTAAGTGTTTACTATGAAGTATATCAAAGCTCCAACTTGATTTGTGAGTTTGATGTGTCGGCATATGCCATTACTCTCTTCGGTAGACTATTTAAAACAATGTTTCCTCCTTTCAAGCCATCAACAAGTATCTTCCCAATCTTTGACCTCCATTCTGTGCCATCTCTTTCGTTGCTTTGGTCATGAACAACTCTATCACAGTAGTTGAGCATTGATCCTAACCCGGTGTTTGGTATCCAACCATATTCTTCCAATACTCGAGCTTCTCCCTCAGTTAGATCTTCCCCAATCTAAAATACCACAAAGTTATAGTCGCAAAATTCAACAAAGAAATCAAATGTTTGTATAGAAAAATCAAATATTTATACTGTAAAAGCAAATCAATGGAAATTCAACACATTTGAATGAGTACTTGCATTGCAAGGAAAAAATAAGTGAGTGAAATACTGGACCCAAACAGGAAAAGATCCAGGACCCAACTTAGATCAATCAAGAAGAGAAATAAAAAATTATCGCACCAATCAGTAAATCTCTTCTGCAAAAGAAATCATGGAATCTCTTCTGCTGAGAGTGTTTTTATATCAATCTATCCGAGTGTACTGCTACCAGAGAATAGACTAAAATGGTTCCTGGATATTAGAACTGCTTTTCATGGGTCTTACTGAGTAAGGACCAACTCGACATCATCTAAAGGATGAAAATTCAGTAATTTAAGAAACATATAAAGTTCTAAAATCATCTTTTCACTAATATCGCTGCAAACTGGAAGGGCTAGGAGATGATTGTTTTTTTTTCTTATAGTCGGGAACCTAGCTCGACTGACTCTGACTAATATGAATCTGACTCAGACGAGTCTAACTAGTTTGGACAGGGTTCCCAATAGTCATTTCAGATCAGATTCAGAAAGTGGTGTCCTTAGATGTCATTCTAGTGAGAAATCAAACCAGGAAAACAATTCAAGGATCTAGTCTAAATATCCCGCGGAAGACTACATTTTCCGTAGTGATGATACCTAAAGCCCCAAAACCGTATAAGCTAATCATACGATCAGCACGATGAACATCAAAGACAAACCAAACCATCCTCCAGAATGAAAGAGAAAGGAAAGGAACTTTATCTAACCAAAATCAGTTACAAGATAACAAGATATGTTCAAATGTATTACCAGCAATGCTCTGTTCTCAACAATGGTGGTCCTTCTACAGCTGGGAAGCTTCATTGCTGTCACCAACCTTTTAACCTGCCAATCAACAGGTAAAGAATCCACGAGCTCAAAGAAATAGGTAGCATAGCCATATTCCGGGCGCTCCAGAACTATTCTGCAGTTTGTCAAAATCACGAAAAGTTTAATATTCATGACGTAACTACTTATAGCAAAATAAATGTCCAAGAATCATTTCATCTCAGAAGTGTCTTGACCTGGACAGATGAGTCCTAGTGGTGACTGCAATTTGCAACTATTCATCTGGAGTTAGAACCAGCTTTTTTTCTACTTTTCGTTTCATGGTCTGAATCTACGAAGTTTTTCAACTGAGACAGTACATAGACTGAGAATTGAAGTAAGAACCTAGGCATCTGTTTTAAGTACTGGACACATGTCGGCGAAGGGATGATGAGTGATACATACACTCGTTGTGATCTATTGGACTATATATTTATACAAGCAGATGATGTAGAAGTTTAGTGCCTTTAAAAAGGAAAAATGTTTTTAAATTTTTGGCATTTAAACCTAATAGAACAAACTTGTTTCCTTCCCTGTTTTCAAATAAAAGCGAAGTTTATCAGCTCTATTGGGTTGGGTATTGCCTAATGTAATTGAGCACGTTATATGTCGATAAAAATCCATCACATCGTATTGCCCATCATCTGATTGGCAGTATATCGTGATATCTAATGTATAAACAAGTTTTCATGTAGCCATTATTTGCCTTTGGGCCAATCAATACGATGTAGCCTTTTCAGAAAATACAATATGTATATATATATACATGTCTAATAAATAAGAAGACCTGTCTCCATGTCAACAATCATTTCAGGGCTTCGCCTTCTTATTCATGCTACCGAGTGAATAACAAAGAGAAGAATGTAGGTTACAACTTACAAATTAGGGAAATGGGAAAATACCAACTAATGTATATAGTATACCTGTTATGTCTTTTGAAAACAAATATAAATGACTGGAGATCTCTACACCATCCCCATTCAACAGGCCATTTCTTGGACTGAAGATAGCGCGACTGTGAATACACAGCAGATTCGAATCATAAATCAACTCTTAAGTCTTAATAGAACTAAAAGATAAGAAAATTGGCAAGTATTGCTGTTGCTGACTAACTTATACCATTACGATTCAGACAACACTTACCTGCTCAACCAATGAAATTAAACAAGCTAAGCAGTAACTAGCTTTGGATCCCTTTCCACCTCGTATTGGAGCAAATTTAAAGAGAGGTACACGCTCAGTGAATAGCTGAAAAGGTCCAAGATAAACAAAAATGCTTAATAGAGTTGGGAGAAAAAGACAGAAACAATGGACCAATAGTAAAGATATTGGTCATAACGCAAGCACGTGAGCTTTTTTTCAGAAGTTACATTGATACTACTACTATGAAACTCTTGTTTTCCCCAAATCCTCATACTGTGAATCTTTTAACTACTAAAGGATGGACGAAACAGCCAGTTTTCTAACTTTCGAGCACTATGAAATGCATTCTGGATAAGCCAATTTGAATCATATGATAACTCATATTAGACTGATCTTCGCAATCCAAGTATAAGAAAGTGGAACGTGTGAAAATCAAATAGATACTGAAACATAATATCAATGCCTCAAGAAGACATAACACTAGTGGATACAAACCTTTGAAATGACAGCCTCAAGGTCTCCGAAGCTATCTTCCTCGAATAAGCTATCCAAAGGATCGTCACTCTCCATGTCACCATATAGCTTAATTTCATCAACTAATATGCCTTTATCAATTAAAACCTGCCAAAGAGATTGTCAGTGACTACTTCCTTATTATATTCCCATAAATACACAATCTGGAGCATGTTCATGATTACCTGCAGAAGGCCAGGTGCATCTTCCTCCAGAGCTGTTTCCACCGAATCCCTAAAGTAAGCAGGATAATGATTGTACTTAATTTATCACGAAATGTGATGGTAATAAGAGAAAATAGCAAAAGCAGATATGGAGAATTACGTGGCAGTCCTTTTCCGCTTCCGCTGATGATGAATTGCTCTTGGCATAGCTTTCTTAGAATTTCCAGAATTGCACTTGCGCAGAGGAGGCACAACTTTTTGCAAGCATTTCTCATCTAAATTGGAAACCTTGCTCGAAATTAACAACTTTCTCCTCTCTCTAAGTGGCATGTGATCTAGCTCATCATCCCAAGAGACTCCACTTTCACCCTTGACATCTAACATTTTGTTAATAGATGAGATACCCTGCAAATAGCTGCATGGGCTCTCTAATTCGTTTTCCACTTCCTCCAACTTCACTTGGACAGCAAAGGATGTCAAAGATGAAAGAGCCATATTTATAGGGCCAGCAGGCAAGCCTTCTTGTTCGGTAGGTACTGGTAGATCAGTGGGGGTCATGTGAGACAAGCTATTATTTTCTTGAGTTCCACATAAATTGCTAGGAACTGGTAAAATATTATTTTTGGTATTACTGGTTTCCAATGATGAACTTTCAGGAATTGTATGAGATAGCCCAGCTCCACTGTTCGGAAAATTCAATGTCGAAGTTTTGAAAAATTCAGAAATTAATGGATATTCTTCAACAGGATGACTCTCTTCCTCTGCTTTTGAAGCATTCTGATGAGAAATGCCAGCCACAGGATAAACAGATGACTCTCCAGGAGCTTCCTGCAAAACATAATTTAGAACAGCACAATTAGTATAAGTACAGAAACTGGAGACTTAAGCCACATATAGCAGAAAGAAACTTGTCATCTTGCGGTTACTGATAGATGAAAATGAGAAGCAGAGTATATTGTAACTGCCAACTGGCACGATGAAAGACAGAAGTAAACGCAAATAGTTTAGAGTATTAAACTATATACTGAGGGAGCCACGAAATGCAAAATAAACATTCACGAAGATACATGACATCCATCAAACTGTATTTGTATACCAAAGCATCCCATCCTAATAACAAAACATGTTAAAGAAGCTAGTCCAAAAAGACTATCATACATTCATCATCTACATCATGGAAGTCCTGCATCTCAACCTTCTAAAGAAAACACAAATTATCCTTACTCTCGTGATGGAAACTCATATAGTTCTTGCCAGAATAAGCACAATTTAACACATTCATGTGCATTATCTCGAATAGTAGTAAACATAATACACAACTACACATGAACATATTGAGTCGTAAATATTTCATCATACTTGCACCTTCTTTAGCCAACATTGTTTGATAACTAAACTTTTGCATATGAAATTGAGAGCAGAATTAGGTACAAAATAAACAATGGAAAGACATGGAGTTCAGCTTGACCTACCACGTTGGATTAAATTTACAGGTTTAGTGTAGCAATTAATTAATGTACAGCTTATTAAGCACTTTTCTGTTGTGTTTAATGAAAATGAAATCATCTGGAATCTGTAAAACGAGATCCTTCGACCTGCTGGATTCGAGCCAGCACCTGCTACATCTGTTGGGCATTAGAATCCCTCTCTTTTGAAGATTATCAACCGTTGGGAGTTTTCCCAAAGCTGCCGCCCAAACCAAGAAGCTAACTCTAGGAGGGATGATGTTAACTTATTCCACAAAGACTTAAACTCGAAAGGGTCCCCAGGCTGAACATCATGCTTGGACAGCCGGGCGTAACAATGCTTAACTGAAAGGTCCTCCTATTCCTTTACTGGAGGGTTGGGATGTTAAGTTCACTGATTGGATGTTTCACTAGAAAGTGAAGTGATAGTGTTAAGTTCTAATGTTCATTTGCTTTACTGGTCAAACCAAGGCCCAGGGGGAAACAGCATTTGCAGGTAATCAGAAACCAGATATGAGAACTGTGTGACTAAGACAATACCTTTACATGCCCAAGTCCACTCTTGCTTATATTACTATTATATCATACAAGTTTAGAAAATACCAAGTTTGAGTCCTTCATAAGTCTATCACCTTCAGAAAGCGTCAAAATTCTTTTTTGCTAATGGTCTATATTCAGAGTTATACCATACAACATAAATGAAGTAGAGCATATGCGTATTACCTCCAAACGCCTATAAGTGTGTAGTTGCAACATAGTATCGAAAGACTGTCTGCAAAAGATTATACAAGAATAGAGTGCATGAATCATGATTAAATACTTCGATTTAATATAAAACATACACAAACTACGTTAGACAGTTGTTAATTAGTATCCCGGATTTTGATAAGTTTTTTTCTATAGTCTGGCAGTTCAGGTAGGGAATGAGGTGTTTTGTTTTTCACTTATTTAACGAATTAGTCTTGTAAATTACTTTAACAATGCTGACAGTCCTCTAGATCATGTGGGGCTGGGTCATCCTATTCTTTCTTTTAGTTGTAAAGTATGTTCGGTTTTTCAACTATTTGAGAATTCATATAACTAAAGTAAGAACGGAACCTTGACAGCAGCCGCCTCTGACGTTGTTTCAATGGAATATGATCAAGTTCTTCAGTTCCAGGCTCATCATTGATTTCAGTCTTCACAGCAATCGGATTAAACACTGTACTCTTACTGTGTGGACTCGTCAGGTAATTATCAGAATGTTCAACCTTCACTTGAATAGGAATTGAAGAAGTTATTTGTTCAGATTGACAACAAATATTCCTATCCAATTGTTTCAATCCTGTAGTATCTTTCTCAACTTCAGGAGGAATTGCTGATTGAGTTTCTTGTGCACTGTAATTATTAGGTAAATCCTCACTCTGGTAGGTACTGCCCTTTTCTGAACAGATAAGATTATCAGCACCAACATTACAGACTGCAAAAGGATTTCCTTCAAGTGTTCTATCAGATTTTTTCTTCTGTACTACTGACGATTTTCCGCTCTCCATTTCTCCGGCATAGCATGCAGCAGGGAGGGCCAATATTAGTTCCTGCATATCACGCAACATCAACAGGAAATGTTGAGAGGACAAAAAATGAATGGAAGTATATGGTCGATGAATTTAAAGACAAGGAATTACTGAATTAGTAAGGCTTCTTGACAATCAAAAAGAATAGATGTGGATGTATTTCCTAAGAGTTGACAAGGCGCATTAAGCAACACTCACAAAACCTGAAACCATGTTTGAATGCATGGAGCCATGACACCGACCATGTCAAGTCTATCAGCTTAGGATATGGCATATCTTGTTTAGGCAATCTCAAAATCTTACTAAAAGTAAGGAACCTTCTGACCAATGTTGTAAATCACAGAAGGCGTGGTGATCTGGACGAGACTGAAATTAGAGAATGGCCGAGGCGGGATACCATATTATATCGTTAAGATATATATTCACTCATAGTGGTATTAAATTTCGATTTCGGTCTATATTTCGATAGGAAATAAAAATATTTCGTAAAATTGTGTAAGTCGATGTGGAAATAACTACAAAATTTATAAAATGATGAGCCTAAGCACATAATCAGAATATGATGTAATTATTCGAGACAAGATTATTAAAACAATAAAAAAGAACAAAAAGTATGTTAATTAACTCACGACATATTGATTTTTTCTTACTCATTTTCTCTAAGTTTTAAGCTTTGGTGAAAACATATTGTTCATCGAAATATTTTGTGATTTCAGTAGAAATGAAAACATGCAAGTAAGATTTTGTTTCGGTTGGATCGGAAATGGAAACCTTTTGGTAATTCCAGTGGAAATTCCGGGAAATCTTAGCGTAGCTTACTATAAACTATAGCTATTTGATATACATTATGTATGACAATTATGAAGTTAAAACAGCTTATAAATTATATATATAAACTAATTATATGCATGACCTTACACATAAAAAGTTTGTCGCCTTATAGCCACTCAACAAGGCGCTAAATCTTAAAGGCATCACACAATATAGTTTTTTATTAGAAGTAGCTAGAATTAGCAATTTCAATAGTTCTTATTGCTGAAGTAAGAACATTGTGGCAACAAGCGAATTTATAGTTGGTCTTTGAATTGAGTGTCTAACTAAAAAATTGGAGTAATAGGATTTTGTTTTGTCCACATATTGATAACACAGCAAAACATATAAAATTCACTTAGTTGTAACCTTTGAAACTGAATCAGCATTTCTTTCAGGCACTCTATCATGGATTGCAGAGCTTTGTTCTGATGAGAGTTTTCCATCCTTCACTTCTCCCACATGGAAGCTAGCAGATTGACCCTCGAATATTCTCTGCACCAATTATATGTCAACGGGATAAAGCAAAAAATGAAGGCAAAACCCCAATAGTGGTATTTCTAAGAATTGTCAAGTTTACGATATTCTTGTGCTCAAACTTTTCCACAAAATGTCAAACAAGTATGTAACGATAATTAAGAGGCGTAAATGATTTCAGGAAGGTGTATTCATACCCTCGCTTTGATTTTACTTTTTCTTTTTGTTTGGGGTGTGCATTACAATAATTTATCAACAAGAAGAACTTGCAAAACGTAAGGATGGTTTTGCAGGGAATTAGGTGATCCGTGACAATCCAAAACGATCAAGTTACAGATGTCCTTAAATGCTGTATCAGTATTTCTTCTAGGCAATCTATCAGCAGATGCACTGATTTGTTCTCGTAAATATTTGTTATCCTTCACTCCAACAAAGAAAGAAGTAGACTGACCCAAATATATATATTGCTTTTTTAAGGTCACAAAATTTGCAATAAATGTCAAGTAAATAATGTAACACGTGCATTTGACTATCTATGATCGGTCTTTCAATATCACCCTAAGATTGCAAACCGTAACTGACTTCGGCTGATGACCCTGCATGTCGAACAAGTCATGGATAGGCCAGTACCAAAATGTATCTTAAATTCTTACGACTATGAGGCCATGAAATACCAGTAACACCACAACCATAACTGCCTTAACATCCCCCATCCATAAGAACTTTAACAGTGTAAACAAGAAAGTAAGACCTTTGATTAGTCTACAAGTTAGTTTCATTTCTAAGAATTGAGTCAACGAAAATGTACTCTTTCTATTTCAATTCTTCGACCTCGCAGCCTTGATTAACTATTTCTTTTTAATTATTAGTTTCTTTACGGCAACAGTCGGAACCAAGGAACGAAATTTCGCAAAATATTCCCCAAATTTAGATTGGGTACACGAAATCACACTTGCAACTATTTCCGTCAAAGTTTACACTGACATGAGGGAAATTTTGGTCGAAATTGTTGGAAATTTTGAAATTTCGAGCGACATTACGGAAATCTAGCAAAAAACCCGGAGAAACTAAAACTCAAACTTAAACATATCTCTTCATCGTCATTTTCTTCTTCATTTCTCATATAATCTTTTGATTATTATGGTATATTCTTAATGTTTCTTAAATCTATTTGAATTTTGAATGATTTACCCCCTTGACTTCTCTGCATAAATCGAGTTTACCTTAAAAACACCCCTGATATAATGTGTTAATGACGATACCTTCTCAACTAATAGAGTTATTAACTATTAAATATTATCAGTAAGAAACTCTAAACCAAGAAGTTCTCCCTCCAATGATATAAGTGAATCGTCTAAGGCCTTAATGTGTTCAAGACTTAAAATTTTGTTTTGACTGCATGAGTTATCACCTAAAAAAGGGCATGTCTAATCAAAACAGCTTATGAATTACACCCATAAAAAGGAAGGTCGGCAGAAAAAGGTTTGTCTTTGTCACATCTTAAACCTGAAGCATGAAATTAAATCAGATTGATAAAGCCATCTTCCATACAAACTGAATGTATCTCTCCTTAGGTGTAAACTGGCTTTTGCGTTGTGGGATTGTTTCTCTAACTCTCTGAACATCAAGTGGTGTAAGCCTAATAGCATCAGTCTAATGTTGGCTCAGTGAGAAGGTCTCTCGAAAAGGAAAAACAAAAGGATGGCTTGGCATTTAATTCCGGCAGCTATTATACGGAACATTTGGAAGGATAGAAACAATAAGATTTTCAAGGAGGAAAACATATCGAGCAGAGTGGATATTGAAGATATAAAAGGAACGGTCTTCCTTTGGATAAGGAACTTAGAGTCTTTTAAATGTCTTCCTTTTACTGATGTAGTCGTGAATTAGGAAGCTTGGATGTCGTGAAATGTCTGTCCTTCCTTAGCTTCCATTTTTCCCCCTTTTTTTTCTTTCTTTTCTCTTCGCTTGTACAGTTTTTTCCCTCTTTTATATATTCATTCAAATTTTTTTTTTTTTAAATGTATCTTTCTAACAAGTGATAAAATTAACACATCACTATCATTAATTTTTTTAGTTTTAGTTTTTATCAGTTTACAAGTCACATCCCAATGAAGAAAATGTTCAGTTATGTTATTGATGTTACCTGAGGATCCGATTGTGTTTTTTCAGTTTTCACAGCCATAACAATAGGATATGGAAATCTACAGGTAATTAAAGACAAAATATAAAACATTAGTAATTAGTAACTACTGGAATAACGAAAACGAACACAAAAATCATGAATCTCTAATTTTCAGTGGTAAAAGGTGCAAAATAACTCACATTTTAGGTCTTTTAATTTCAGTTTCAAGAGCATCACGTCCACGGCGAAGATTCATCATCCGTTCTTTAAGTGGAATGTGATCAAGCTCATCAAACTCGGATTTGATCGAGAACTGATCTTTTTTACTCAAGAGATCAGCCATTAGTTCCAAATTAAACTCTGTTTCGTTGTCGATAGCCATGATCGATTTTTTCACAGAATCCACCTATCTAATCTAAAAACCGGAGTTGTGCAGAATTAGGGTTTTAGCATAACTTCAAGATCATTGGAGAAACTTACAGAGAGAGATGTTTATGCTTTCTAGGGTTCCAAGTAGAGTTTCCCGCTCTGAAAATTCCCGCCCTAAAAATTGTGTGAGATTCTATTATCTGTTTCTTCTCTACACGCAGTTTAGCATGGATGAGCCCCCATCAGGTTTTTTTAATGCTTCTTTTCGTTTTCTTTTATACAAAAGAACCTGGGGGGATTTCTATTCGCGCCCGGGGCCTACTTAGCACCCAGTACGGGGAGGCAACCGATGAATGAAATTTTGCAAAATATTTTTCAAATTAAGATTGGTGCACGAAATCACACTTACAACTATTCTCGTCAAAGTTTCCATCAACAGGAGGGAAATTTTGACCGTAATTGTTAAAAAATTTAAAATTTCGACCGATATGACGAAAATCTAACAAAAACTCCGGAGAAACTAAAATTTAAACATATCTCCTCATCGTCATGTTCTTTTTAATTTTTCATATATATATATATATATATATCTTTTGATTATTATGTTATATTCTTAGTGTTTTTAGCCTGTTTAAATTTTGAAGGGCAAAAAACTAGAAAAAGTTGTCAAATTTGAGAGGCAAAAAAAAATTGAACCAAAACAATTACTCGTAAAAATTAAAACAGAATGCAGCAATGGAAAATTGACCATAGAATCACATGGGAATTGAACCCTTTGTAGCATGAAATGAGATTTTCACTATGTGACATTATACAATTGTACATAAAGTGGGCCCTCGGCTAGAAGGGGGTCTTGTGCAGCGGCACAAGTCAGGGGCGAGTCTACATAGGGGGTCGTGGGGGCATGTGACCCCACGGCTCTAATGTGACTCGTATGTGTTATATTGCACTTGCCACTATATTATGTATCTATAGTTCTACTTTTTACACAAAATTCTTCTCTAGCTCAAGTGGTGAAACACTTAGATTCTACTTTTTACACAAAATTCTTCTCTAGCTCAAGTGGTGAAACACTTAGATTACATTGTTGAGGTCTTAGGATCGGCCAATACACAACATTTTTTTTCTTGAATTTCCACTACTTACACTTTTTTCCTAGAATGTCTACTATTTACGTTAGTTGAAAGTATTGTTTGGTGTAAGATGACTGCTTATTGAAAATACTTTATAAAGTGCATGTTTGGTCTAAAATTAGTTCTTATTAATTGAACTAAATCAATTTTGGCCTCCTCAAAGTGACGAACTTAATAAAACGACTTCGTAAAGATGATGAATTTTCTAAATAACTCCCTTAATTTTGATTCTATCTGATTTTTCAATGACTTGTATTTTGGACTTGAAGATTGTTTTTTTACACGTTTGTTATAGTAAACATGTTAGTAGAAAGAAAATTTTATCTTTATTTTTTTTCCATTACGATCACTTGTTTTTCATCATCTCCACCATCGTTTTCTTAATCTTCACCACTATCTCCTCATCCCTTCCTTTGTTTTTTATTTTAATATTTTTTGGGAATGTAGTTGGGGGAAAGATCCCCAAATCATAATGATGAGAAAATTAGAGATTACTTGTTGTACATTAAAATTACCATGGTATATCTAAACTATTAATAAAATTTTGTTGAAAATTTGTTTTTTTATTCTAGTATGATCGTATACTATGGAATTCCTTCACTAACCATAACAAAAAAGTGCCCCCACTCAGAAAATATTTTGTCCTCGCCACTGGCACAAGTGGCACCCCTCATCCACACCTCTGGTTATCATGATTCACTTTATCTCGCAACTTTAATGCTATTAAACATAGGAAACAACCCGTATTCGCAATTACTAAATTTCAATAACTGGCCTAAAGTAACCCACGAGAGAAGAAAAACTACTAAAAGTTGGGGCACCTTTAGGCTTTAGTTTCTGAAAAAAAAAGAGACGTGTTCATCATTCGCTCACTTGACCCACATAATAGGTATCATGCACTAATTGGTGACAAGTGATTTGTATGGTCATGTGAACTCTCAGTCGGAGATACCACTCATTTATAATTAAAGATCATACGACAAGAATCATAATAGTCACATTTCAATAAATGAATCGTTATTTGAATGTATGCAATTTGTTTTCTTAATGATTAATTTATGACAAAGTTACTAGAATTATTCTTTAGTATCACTTTGGATATAAAATTGTTATTCATTACGTGCACACAAAGATGACTGGTTATTCAATCACCAAAGAACTGAAATTTTTCAGATACGGTACATAGTCAAGCATTATATAAGTGAGGCATACTCATACGATCCACATGATCTAAGAACACTTGTGCACGGGATTCTTCTTCTGGCAAATATTCTTCGTAAGGAGGTCTCGGCAAGTGAGACTTAGTGCGGGTGTCAACCCGTCGATAGGAGATAGATAATGAACCTTAATGCATGGGAATTTTTCGCAGTTTGCGTAATCGGTATGTATTGCTTCCTTATTTGGAATGTCTTAAAGTCCTTAACCATATTAGGGAAGACTCATTAAAACACTACTTCCCACGTTAGGAAAGTAGCTGAGGAAAACACATAATGCAATAAATAGATTGATGGAAGAATGAATTGGCCTTCATTTATACGGATGATTTGGAAGGATAGAAACGATAAGATTTTCAAGGAGGAAAACATATCGAGCACAGTGGATATTGATGATATAAAAGGAACGGTCTTCCTTTAGATAAGGGAATTAGAGTCTTTTAAATGTCTTTCTTTTACTGATGTAGTAGTGAATTGGGAAGCTTCGATGTCGTGAAATGTTTGTAATTCCTTAGCTTCCATTTTTCCTCCTTTTTTTTTCTTTTCTCTTCGCTTGTACGTTTTTTTCCCCTCTTATATATATTCATTCAAATTCAAAAAAATATATATCTTTGTAAAAAGTGATAAAATTAACACATAACCATCATTAATCTTTTTTTTCTTAGTTTTTCTCAGCGATGAAGAAAATGTTCAGTTATGTTATTGATGTTACTTGAGAAGGGGATTGTGCGTCTTCAGTTTTCACAAGCATAACAATAGGATATGGATATCTACAGGTAATTAAATACAAAATATTAAACATTAGTAATTACTACTGGAATAACGAAAACGAACACAAAAATCATGAATCTCTAATTTTCAGTGGTAAAAGGTGCAAAATAACTCACATTTTAGGTCTTTTAATTTCAGTTTCAAGAGCATCACGTCCACGACGAAGATTTATCATCTGTTCTTTAAGTGGAATGTGATCAAGCTCATCAAACTCGGATTTGACCGAGAACTGATCTTTTTTACTCAAGAGATCAACCATTAGTTCCAAATTAAACTTTGTCTCATTGTCGATAGACATGATCGATTTTTCACAGAATCCACCTCTCTAATCTAAAAACCGGAGTTGTGCAGAATTAGGGTTTTAGCGTAACTTCAAGATCATTGGAGAAACTTACAGAGAGAAATGTTTATACTTTCTAGGGTTCCAAGTAGCGTTTCTCGCTCTGAATAGAGGGAAGTATATGGAGCAGTGAAAATTCCCGCCCTAAATTGTGTGTGAGATTTTGTGCTTCTTCTCTACAGGCAGTTTAGCATGGATGAGCCCCCATCAGGTTTTTTTTAATGCTTCTTTTCGTTTTTTAATGTTTCTTTTCGTTTTCTTTTACCCTAATAGCCCCCAACTTTGTAACCGGTTTCCTGCCTAGCCCCCAACTTTATCAAAAATATCCAAATGACCCCCTTTTTCAGATTCCGTTATAACACCGTTAACTAGTTATCACCTCTCTCATCCAACACAGCGCCTCTCTCCACCTCATCATCTTCTCTCCACCTCATCATCTTCACGGACGAAGGTCGCCGACCGGCGACCTTCAAACATTAAAAACTAAAAAAACAATTGTTTTTCTTTGCTCTTTCTCCTGTTCTCTCTCTTCTTTTCCTTTCTTTCTCTCTCTAAACACTCTTCATGATCTATAACTGAAAAACTTGAAATTTTGTCCTAAATCTCGACTGGAGACAAATCGAGTTGGTGCAAATCAATTACATACATGTTAGCGAATCAGAGAGAAAAAACTAATAGGAAAATGAAATTTCAAGATTTTATTCGGCTGGGGGTGCTTCTTTATACACCCGAAACACTCCAAGAGCATTGGTGATTGAAGGGATATTGGATTCAATTTCGGCTGGAATTATGGTTTGGGGCAATTACTGAAACCCCCACCTTTTTATAATACACATTACTGAAACCCCCACCTTTTATTTATAATTATTGAAACCCCCACCTTTTGGGTGATTTCCGTCAGACTTAACAGATTGGTGCCGTTAGTAAAGTGGAGTGACCGAAATGCCCATTGTTAAACAAGCCCAGCCTTTCTTCTCCACAAAAAATTGGGGTGCCTTCGAGCAAAAATAATGGGCGCAGATAACCCACTATATCTTCTCTACTTCAGGAAAAACGAAGGCAGCTTGCTTGCCCCCTCTCTATCTTCTCCACTTCACTAAAAACGAAGGCAACTCCCACTCTATCTTCTCCACTTAACTTTTCATGTAATCTCGAAGGTGGGGTTACTCAAGTTAGGGTTTCGGTGGATACAACTCTCTCTCAGTCTCTAACGATTGCCACCAAGGGTTTCGGTCTCTCTCTCTAACGAATTGGAATCAAGGGTAAAGCTGAATTGTAATCAACAGTTGCTCTCTCTCTCTCTCTCTTGTAATCCATTCAAACTACTGAAACCCCCTGAAATTGATGTGTATTATGAGCTAGGGTAAGGTAATTAGTTTGAAATTGATGTGAAATTGAAATTAGGGTTTAATGTATGAAATTAGGGTTTAATGTATTGAACTTAGTTTGAACCATATGCATACTAATAGAACCTACTGAAACCCCCTGAAATTTTGTTTTTGCAGATAGATTCAAGAAAAAGAGAGTGGATAAAAGTAGTCGACTGGAAGAACCTTACCATTGGTAACAAACTTCCACATTAAATTTGTTTATCATGAGTTCTACTACTTTAATTGTAGCACCAAAAAACTAGTGTACTGGTAGCATTCTGTTCCAATCAAGATTACCTTATTGAGGGCACTTAGCTCTATATTACCAAAAAGTGAAATCCCTCTCATACTTTCCTGTCATTAATTTAGTAATATATAATAATTTGCTGGATATTGTTTTGAAATTAGGGTTTAATGTGTATTATGAGCTAGGGTTTATGCAAACTAGTTCTTAATGTGTATTATGAGCTAGGGTTTAGGATAATGGATGTCTTTCCCAATTAACCACCTTAAGAAAGGATCTGATTGAATCTTCTCTACATAACATTTCCGAAGGCATGGCTGAGGAGATCCTCATCACAGCATGGGAATCACATTTAGGAACAACATGTCGAGGTGTTAATTGGGAAATACATTCATTATCCGATTTACGAGCTGCTGTTACATGTGTAGGCGAGCCGTGTTTATCCTCACTATGCCGTGTCCTAACACAAGATTACAGGAGTTGGTCAAGTAGGATGCCAGATTTGTTGCTTTGGCGTTTCTGTGGAGAATACAGAGGTGAGGCTAAACTTGTTGAAGTTAAGGGTCCCGAGATCGACTGTCTGAACAACGGAGAGCATGGTTGCTTCTTCTAATGGACTGTGGATTCAATACTGAAGTCTGTAAAGTAAGCCCTTCACCTAAATCTTCCTGAAGCTGAAAGGAGGTTGGTTTTTCTAGTATTTTCACCCACTAAAACATGGGCGAACAACAATCACCCCCAGACCTCAGGCACGGGCAACAACCACATGGAGTGCATTTGGCATTGAGGTTTCCAGACTTCGAACCTTCCAAACACCAGCGTGGGTTCTATTCTAGTCCGTAAACGGAATGTTGTAGTGAAAAGCCATTACCTTATCTTGGCCTTGCAGAAAAGAGTTGAGAGTGCACGGGGATTGTTTAAAAATTATGTTGTATAACTAGCGGTGTTTTGGAAAGTAATATTCGAGGTAAATTATTCTCGATTACCTGAACGAACAGAGAAATAGTTAAATTCTAGCTCATTGAGAAGGATTGATGCTTTGAAGGTGTACCCATATGTCACTTAGTTTTTTTTTTAATTTTAGACCAAAAAATGGTTGATTTGGGTCTCACTGTTTCAGGAATGTATTCAAGATGTACCCAATGTACTCATAGAAAGACAGATTTACATAAAAATCTCATTTAGCTCTCATGCCATTGTTTGTCTTTTTAGTTGTGTAATTTCCAAATGTGTTTTTTTTCCTCGTCTTTGTTTATATTATTATTATTTGGCTCTAATTCACCATAAGGCTTCGTATGTCCAAAACTTTCGAAAAATTATGGGAAAGTAATTAAAGCTTTCACGAGTAATTTATACTAGAATGGAGACTGCAGATTTCACGAGAAGTAATTTTAGATTTCTCTCTAGATTTACTCTATTTCTCTAGATTTTCCCGAACGTTCTGGTTTGGAGATGGAAAAAAGATGTGTTAAGAGTTTTGTGAACGGGATGGAGGGCGTTAGATGATAAGGTGATGATGGTGCAGATGATAAGATGATGGTGGTCGGTGGAAACTGTTGTTCTAGAAGATGATTAAGGTATTTTAGTCACTAAATTCTAAGGTGGGGGTTTTAGTAAGTGTATTATGAAAAGGTGGGGGATTTAGTAAGAGGCCAAGTCTGTTTAGAAAAGGTGGGGGTTTCAGTAAGTGTATTATGAAAAGGTGGGGGTTTCAGTAAGTGTATTATGAAAAGGTGGGGGGTTTTAGTAAGAGGGCAAGAGAGTAATATTTAAAAATGAAAAGTTAAATCTGACGGAAATTCCAAAAAGGTGGGGGTTTCAGTAATTATAAATAAAAGGTGGGGGTTTCAGTAATGTGTATTATGAAAAGGTGGGGGTTTCAGTAATTGCCCCTTATGGTTTATATGGCTTTAGTGGATTTGATAGCAGTTGATTTTCTTAGTAAAAGAATGAGATTTAGGCTTCAGATTGTGTTTTACGTGGCTCTTTTTCTCGGTGTTGGTTCTCTGTCTTCGCTTGCAATTTGGGCTTGATTCTTTCATTTGATTGTAATCTTTATTCAAAAAGAGAAGTAGAGAGAGAAACAGAGAATGAAGGAAGGAGGGAAGAAGAGAGAGAGATAAATAGGATTTGGGACAGTACTTGAGAATTAGATATTCAAAACCCTAACCCTAGATTTTATTTGAAAATTGAGAAACGCCAATTTCACCCGATTGTTTCTATTAAAAACCCTAACCCTAGATTTATTTCCCCTCTTCTGTTCCCACTCAAGCTAATTTTTTTCTTTCTGCAACACAAATTCGACCATTAATGGGTTCCTTCAACATCAATAACTCTTCTCAGAGTTACGCTCCTTCGGCACCTTCTATACATGAATCTTACAGGGAAGACCACATCAGCAGCAACAATCGTCGTCTTCTTCTCACAATCACGGCGCGCAATATCAACCTGGGTATATGCAGTCTTCATCTTCTTCGCCCTGTGAGGGGTATCCACCGATAGATCAGGCTTCAAGTTCTCGTGGATATTTTCCACCGAGGACTCACCCGGAGATAATAGGAAGTTTTCAGATGGTGGATAAAAAGATAGAAGTGGTTTTATTGATGAAGAAACCAAATGAGCTAAGAGCATCTCCAATGCAACACTAAAAAAAAAAATCTCTATTCATCCTATGTGTCAAGTTCCAATAATTGAGATTTTCACTCCTAGGTGGCGTCAATAGAGATCCTCAAATTTTTTGTGTCTCTATGAGCATCTCCAATGTAAGACTCAATCTTAAAATCTTAAGTGCCACCTAGGACTTTAGAGTTTTTTTTTGAGAAAAAACCTCTCCAATGCAAAACTCAATTAAGATCTTAAGTTGATGTGGAAGCATTAAGTTTTAAGATGTCTCAACTAGAAACTCTATTTTTGAGATCTCTTTTGAGAGTCTTAAGTGTCCTAGTCATCAAATTTAATTTTTGAACCAATAGAAAGCTTTTTTTTCTCAACCACTTTTTCCTATTAAATGTATGTATGACATGTGTATCTATTAGAGTTTTTTAGAGTGTTGCATTGGAGAAGGACTTGAATTAGAGACACTCAAGTTAGTCACATAGGAAAGAGAATCTCAATTGAGACTCAACACATAAGCCAAATAGAGTTTTTTTTAAGTTTTGCATTGGAGATGCTCAATGCAAAGTTCAAAACTTATCTTATTTAGTTATGTGTCATAGTTATTTTTGTAAATAAATAATTAGTTATTTTAGAAAATATAGAAGACTCGATTTCTATTGGCTGAAAATCAAATATTGATGAGGTGGACCATTAGAGATATCTCAAGAGGACACTCTAGAAATAGAGTGTCCTCTTGAGATATCTCTATTCCACCCTCGATAAGTCATCTTAGAGATCCAAATAGAGTGTTGCATTGGAGATGGTTTTTAAGAAAAAATTCTAAAAATCCTAAGTGGCACTCGGAGTTTCTAAGATTGAGCGTTGCATTGAAGATGCTCTAAGTTGATGAGAATCGATCTTTTCAAATCTGGTTCGATTTTGTAGTGGTAAAATAAGAGGTAGAAGAATAGAGCAAAGAAAATAATGGAAATTGATGCGATTTGGGGAAGTTTTGATGGTTTGATTTTAGGGTTTTCATCATCAATTAAGATTGGTGAAGTAGTAGTAATTAGTTGTTCCTTGTGGTTTCTGGTAGTCGTATTTCTGATGTATTGTTGTTGTGAGATGAGTTTGATGTTGGATCTCGCTTCCGAGCAGCCATGTCTCTTTCCCTCTTTACAAATGAAGTTAAAGATGATTGATAATTGGAGCAAAGAAATTTAGGAGTCATAGCAAGATATTAGAGAGAGAGAGAACATGAGAGAGAAGAGAGAGGAGAGAGAAGAAAAGTTTTTTTTTTAATGTTTAAAGGTCGTCGTCCGGAAAATTGGTCGGCCGGCGACCTTCGCCGGTGAAGATGATAAGGTGGCGAGAAGATGAAGTGGCATAGAGAGGTGATGAGTTGGATGAGAGAGAGGTGATGACTAGTTAACAGTGTTATAACGGAATCAGAAATTTGATAGAGTTGGATGAGAGAGATGATGATTAGACTTTGATAGATAGATTGTGAACTTTTCTCTATAATCTTCTCTCTCCAATAGTTGTGTGACGAGAGGGATTTCTTTCTGAGAAATTTCCACACCTTTTCTGAACTCATAACTGGTCTTTATATAGGCATTACCTTAGTAGAGTTCTACTCAAATAAGGAATCCTACAAGTCCCTCAGAAAAGATAAGCATAAGTTAGAGTTTAATCTAACTGAAAAACCTAATTAGGGATAAAACCCTAATTAGGGTTTTCTTATGCTATGGCCGGCCAGACTTGCCCCTAATGGGCTTAGTCTGTCCGGCCCAACCCCATTAAGTGGCCGGCCAGGGATCTCCCTTTAAGGGAATCCCTTGTTTGCCCTTAAAAGTGGGTTTTGCTCTTTTCAGACTTCCTCTTCGAGCCCGATACTTTTCTATCTTTTGAGTATCATCAGACTGGATCATATCCATCTTTATACTAGTTCCCATCAGTCTATTCTCACTGTTCAAGTTACCATTCTTTATGTGTAACCCTTTGTAGAATCCGGTCTATCTTAGTCGCGGATAACCGAAGTGATCCGACAATCGTAAGCGGCTTCTAGCTAAGCATTACGAATCCTAATTGAACCATATTGATTGATCTTCCAAATAAGGTCATCATTATCCTATAAGCCAAATTGTAGGCATTGCCATCTTGGTCGAAGGACACTCCTTCGGAAGGTTATACCTTCAGACCTTTAGGATATATTTCTATCAGGAAGGTCATACTTTCAGACTTAGAATATATCTCTTTCAGTCTCCAACTTGTACTTATAACAAGTGCAATACTCGATTCCCATGTCTTTTCATTTCTCATCTGATACGTCTCATTTTATCAGACTTTCTTGATTGGGAGGACAAACTGTTAAATCAAATAATTAGTCCATTTGAGCACGGCCATGCATTTCCAGTTGTCACTCCTCAAGTGCCCTAGAGATACTTTATCTTAACTCTCGTTTCCATTCTTGTACTCCCACTTAGCTTAATGTCTATCATGTCTTACCTGGCCTGCATCTTTATAACCTCCTTTTATGGCGAGGCGTTTGACGGGACCAAAGTTCGACATTCCTTACATAAGATGAGCGAGTACTTATGTTTCGAGGAATCTCTCCGATTTGCTAAATGAGAGTCATGACGTTGATATCTTCAACTCTTAAAGCACTCTCACTTGGTGGGTTTCCAGTGTATCTTTATACACCCATGAAGTTGACTTGAATACCCTTATTCCTATAGCCCAAGAAACAGCGCTATCTTGTCAATTACTCATGCTAGTCTTCTTAAGTCATTGTTGTCCAACCAATGACCTGGACTAGGGATGTAATATAATGGAAGGCTTCCATGTTCACTTAGCAGGATTTCTTTCATTAGATCACATATCTAATAAACCTACATGAAACTTTTCACTATTTTAGATTGTCGTCTAAATTCTAAACTACAATTTAGATGACGAAATAAACTAATTTATTTCGGACAACAAGAGTTTGTAAAAGTGGGTTCCCTACGTAAACTACTTTACGTGCCCAGTTTTACAAGTCTTTTAGGGCAATCTTTCGTGACCCTAATTCCATAGATTCGCACATCTTCCATGTTCGATCTAGGGTGACAGTTTAGTTGTGGATTCAGTCTACGTTTTGTTTCACTTTTCTTTATTATTATCTTGGTGAAGAACGTCTACGATAATATCAGTTCTTAAACAGGGACTAAAACTTCCTAAGTACTAATTATAAATTTCGACACTGGTAGAGTTTGCAACGACTCCCACTGTAAAAAACCCTTTTCCACCTGGTTGTCCTTCCTAAAAGATTCTTATCTTCATATTCGGAAGATTGCTTTTATGACTTTCTTCAACTTCCACTTTCAGAGATTCTCTCCTAGATGTTCGAAGTATCTTAGGAATCTCTTGTTATTTATGGGTGACGACATTAAATACTTCTGTATTTCTGGATGTGCGGGTAAACATCGATCATCTTTATTGTCGATCTCATGTCTCGTGACGTCAGTGTTTCTCTCATGTGTGCCTTTGCTCATCAGAACTTCCAAATTCTGATTTTTTGTTAAGTAGTGTTCCATGAGAGATGGTAAAATCTCTTTCTAAGAGTATTTCTAGTTAGACCTTTTTAAAACTGCTTTTGAACGAGTCTTATCATCTGTTAATCTATAACTGTATAGATTTCAATGCCCATTTAATTTTATTTACCCTCGTCTGGTGTCCAATTAAGCTAGTTCCTTAACTTTTCTCACTTCTAGTATGTCTCATGACGTAACTCCCACTTACCCTCTTGTCTTGACAAGAGTCTAATTATTCTTATCAGAAAATCAACCCTCGAGTTTCTTTATGAATGTTAGATATCAACTCTAACTTTTGTTCCTTTTTGGCTCTTAGCCAATTTTCAGAGTCTGGTTCTGCTATAGTTTTTGTGGGTCTTTTGAAGGCTCACTGGGGTTTTGGACAATATTGTAGAACCTTCTGAACTCTTGTAAGAAGTTACTTGGTGAGTTTCTCTTACTCCCATTTAGTGTTCTTTTGTTGCTCGGTTCGAATCTGATTCGAATATTTCTCCCACTTGTCTTTTTGAATCACTCCTTTTAAGGAAGACACCATCGAGAGCAACAACCTAATTTTGTTTCGATGTTTGTGGGAAAGACATTTTAGAACTTCTTTTAAAAAATCCATTCACGTATGGAATTCTTTTGTTTCTTTATCGCAGTCTAAGGTTAGTGGGTATGCAACTTGTATTTAGACATTGTAGTTTCGGAAGACATGTTATGACTAGAACTCTTGATTTCATCAACATTTTTTTAGTCGTTTAGATTCATTACTTGATTTAGGTCAAGTTTCTAAAACCTTTTCCTAAATTCGAGTACTTAGTTGATTCTAGTCACATTAACCATAATCTTATGTCTAACATAATTATTAGTGATTAATCGACCTCTGTTTTGTCATAAGAGATCTTGTCAGACTAGTTAGGTTGAACCATGTTTATTCTTTCAAATTTCATGTTCATCCTAGTTGTCTGACTAAATTAGAATAACTAATTGAATCGATAGGTCTTTATGTTTCTAAGTTAAAATAGGCACCTTTCGGAGAACATCATAAAATATTAAAACTAAATACTTTATTCTCATAAATCCAATTCTAGAGAAGATGTTCAAAGAAAAAGAAAATACTAAAATCTAATGAAATTAATGTCTATAGGAGGCTAAAATCCTTTTTGAGCCTTTTCAGCAACCATTGTTTTTTCTGCTCTTTGACAGGTTCGTCTCCTATCAGTTAAATACTCAGCTCCCACTTGCTCCTGTCATTCATATTGAAATGAGCATTAGGTATCCAATATCTTTAAGGGAAATGTGTTTAATTGAATAAACTTTTAATATTTTTATCTTTTGCGAAAACTACCGCTCCGTTTTTCTTGTCTTCCAGGAATTTGGGATAGTTTCCCTTCCAATGGCCTATGCCATCACAGTAGAAACATTTGGAGTCAGAAGAGGAGTTTTTGGTTTTGGAAACTTGTTTGCCCTTTGCTTTGCCGAATTTGCTTTTGTTCTTCTGTTTTCATTCCCTTTTAAATCCTTTGTCCTTCCGAACCATTAGAACTTCTTTCTTTGGTTCAACTACTACGATATTCTCCTCGGTTGTCTGGAGCATTGCGTGTAGTTCCTCCAAAGATTTGTCTCATCCATTTATATTGTAGTGCATTATGAATTGATTGAACGCATTATGAAGTGAATGCAGGATGATATCAGTGGCGAAATCCCGGCCATGATCGACTCCAAGTCGTGCTAGTTTCTCAAAAAGACTGATCATTTTGAAAACATGTGGTCCTACAGGCTTACCCTTTTCAAGGCGTCAATCTAGTATTGCCTTTGACGTCTCGTACTTCTCCATTCTGGACTTCTTTTGGAACAATTCCCTAAGTTGTCCTATCATGGTGTAAGCATCCATGTGTATGAACTTATCTTGAATATTGGGTTCCATGGTTCCTAACATTAAGCACGTTACGGGCTCCGATTTCCTCCGAAGTCTCTTTTCTTGCTCCTTTTCCTCATTAGTGGATTCTTCTATGATTATCGGAATAGGAGTGTCTAAAACAGCTGCATTGTTTTCGGATCTGAGGACGAGCCCCAAGTTCTGATCCCATACTTTAAAGTTATCCCCTTTCTCAATAAGCCAACGGATGTTGACATTTTCTTTGTTTGTCATAATTAAACTACATGTAAAGAACGCAAAGTGACTTTAAGCTTGTTATCCTATCAAAATCCTAATTTTTCCATATTATTCAAGAATCTTTTTCCCTTGTTTGAATAATACGATTCCAAGATCCCAATTCTTCGAAGTTAAGCGTACTAGGGCACTGCCCTTAACTCCGTCGTCTTGGTGAGTAACATCTTTATTGATCATACTCCTATGACTCTTGGTTAATTAGTTTCACATTTGAGTGTCAAACTAATCATTTGCCTCGACATCCAAAACCCTTTTGCTGACTCGTTGAGTAAAACTAGTTTAGACGCGTAAAACTCTTCATAGATCTACCCGTATTGTCCCCAGGTAAGGATGGCACCCTGCGGAGGCAGACCCACCATCGATGAACAAGGGCTCAACAGGTATCTTATTTCTGGGTAGGCTTATACTCAAAATTTCTTTTAAGGGATTATTACGTATTTTATCAAGTTTGCGTTACTGTGAACTCTATCGTAACCATTAGTGACTTATACGTAAGTTTTTATGTGAATTTTCTTAAGGTTTTATCTTAAAACCCTAGTATAGCCTCCTAAAAGATCTTATCTTTTAGTTTAATTCTTGTTCGCTTAATGGTTCGTTTGGATTTTTGTCCTTGAACCACCATTGATTACGCCCACTAGAATCATGATCTCATCATTCGATTCATCATTGGCTTCTATAGACCCTATACTCTAAGTATTATTCGGGCACATACTCGTTTGTGCTTAGAAACAAAAATCGTTAACTTAACTAAAGGCAATACTACACTACACATTCACATGTATATACATACAAATATATGACTTTCATAAAATAAAGTATGTATCCTAGATTCTTTTGTAGGTTTTGCTATGTTCCGTATAGCTAATTGTGAGATATTATGACATTCCTATGTCTAATGGGCTTTCTAAGCCTATTTTCGTAAAATTCAGACTAATGGCCCATTTAGTTTCTTCCATAATGATTTCTAAACTCAATTTTGAGAAAACTCCTTTTGAGCTCTCGGATGGCCCGGGTCAATGTCGAAAAAATTATGTTTTAGAATCAAAGAAAAAGTAAGAAAATCTCCCACTCGAGTCAAGGCCCAATGAGCCCAAGTCAGACTCGAAAAGACTCAAGTCAAACTTGGTTCTTTGACTAGTCTCGGTCTAAGCTAGTCAATGGTCCGGACTTATAGGGACGGATGCCAAGACTATCTCGATTGGAACATGTTGGACGGTAGGCCGTCTCGGACTCCTAATCCGAAACGCGCTTGGACATACCAGACGCGTCTGGACGTTCCAGTCACACTCTAAGTGCGTCTGGAAGCTTCCAGACGCATCTAGACGGGTCTGGACGCGTGTCCTTGGTTTAGGTCTAGGACCGAGACCAATTAGGACTCCCAGACGCGTACGTCTCGGACAGTCCTAGTCCGTCTCGGATTGGGACTTCCCAGACGCTTCCAGGACGTGTCTGGGATGCCCGAGATTTAATCTCAGACTCCCAGTCCTGTTGGGAGTTTGAGTCCTGATCTTACTAGGACCGGGACTTCCTGTCCCGTGTTCCACGGTCTCGTGACGTTGTCCTGGCCGGTCCGACCTATAAGTTTTTGGATTTTTTCAAAAACCTCCAAACGACTGTCTTCTTCCTACTGTTTTTCATGGAAAAACTTTTGTTTTTCCATTATTCAACACCAAAACTTCATGATTTTGAAACCCGTTTTTCAAAATTTATAATCTGTTAGATCCATTTTCGAAAACTTTTTTCAAAAACATCAAAATCTAATGATTCTATGCATTGAAACTCTTTCAAATACATGTTTGATTATGTCTAAATCTAATTCAAAATAATCAAAGTTTTGTCCGAATCTCTATTCAAACAATTCTATCTATCAATCCCAAGTTTGAATCTAGTTCATTCTAGCCAGAGATAGTTTCATGCAAACGGCTCGTGATGCCACTGTTGGGAATTACATGTGTCTAATACATATCCTAATCATGTTACTAGTATTGTAAGCGAAATCTCAATCATCATATGATTAACACTATGTTGTCCAGGATCTACAAATGAACTAGAAGGAAGAAGAATACCTTTATTCGCTTTCCCACGAACTAAATTCCGACCAGTATTCAGAAGATATAGCGCTTCAAGTGTAACTCCTCTACTTGAGACACCGAGTGTATAACTTGAACTCCCTCCTTTCAGCCAGCTAGGACCTTCTTGAAGGTTGAGATGAAGAACTCCTTCTTCTAGACCTTGATAGATATATTGAGAACTTTTCTCTAAAATCTCCTCTCTTTAATAGTTGTGTGAAGAGAGGGATTTCTTTCTGAGAAATTTTCACACCTTTTCTGAACTCATTACTTGCCCTTATATAGGCATTACCTTAGTAGAGTTCTACTCAAATAAGGAATCCTACAAGTCCCTCAGAAAAAATAAGCATAAGTTAGAGTTTAATCTAACTGAAACTCCTAATTCGGGATAAAATCCTAATTAGGGTTTCTTTATGCTATGGTCGGCCAGACTAGCCCCTAATGGGCTTAGTCTGTCCGACCTAACCCCATTAAGTGGCCGGCCAAGGATCTCCCTTTAAGGGAATCCCTTGTTTGCCCGTAAAAGTGGGTTTTGCTATTTTTGGACTTCCTCTTCGAGCCCGATTCTTTTCTATCTTTTGAATATCATCAGACTGGATCATATCCATCTATATACTAGTTCTCGTCAGTCTATTCTCACTGTTCAAGTTACCATTCTTTATGTGTAACCCTTTTCGCAGATAACTGAAGTGATCCGACAATCGTAAGCGGCTTCTAGTTAAGCATTACGACTCCTAATTGAACCGGATTGATTGGTCTTCCAAATAAGGTCATCATTATACCATAAGTCAAATCTTACGCATTGTCATCTTGGTCGAAGGACACTCCTTCGGAAGGTTATACCTTCAGACCTTTAGGATATACAGGAAGGTCATACCTTCAGACTTAGAATATATCTCCATCAGTTAGGCAGGAAACCGGTCACAAAGTTGGGGGCTATTAGAAAAATAACCCTTCTTTTAATGCCTATTAGCACCCAGTATGGGGGAGGCAACGACGAACGAAATTTAACGGAAGATTTCTCAAATTTAGATTGCATGCACGAAATCACACTTACAACTATTTCCGTCAAAGTTTCCATCCACATGAGGGAAACTTTGACCGAAATTGTTAGAAAATTCGACCGACATGACGAAAATCTAACAACAATTCCGAAAAAACTAAAACTCAAACATATCTCTTCATCGTCATTTTCTTCTTCATTTCTCATATATATATATATATGTATGTATGTGAGAATTTTATTTTATTTTTAATTCATTATATCAAGAGACTGTTCGTCTTGAACTTACTAAGGTTCTTGGTTTTGAAACACTTAACGCGTCTGAACATATATAATAAGTGAACATGAAAAGAACAAGTTGAGATTTATTTCAGAGGAAGAACTAAAATATGAAACGTCTTAAAAATGAAGTAAATTTTTAAATAAGATAAAGTCGATGACTTTTGTTGTTGTTGTGTTTCATTTTTTTTTCCATAGATATAGTGTTGTGGAAGTTAAAATCTAGAGTTATTTCCTTTTTGACCCCTTACGTTGTGACCAACTTCCTTCTTGGCCCCCTATTACTTATAAATTCAAATTTGACCTCCTTTTTTAAAGTAAATTCCTTAACTACCTTTCTTATAAATTATATATTTAAAATAAAAATAAAAAAAACATCCCTCCACCAAACATATAAATTTATAGGAAGTGTAGTTAAGGAATTTATCTTAAAAAAGGGGGCAAATTTGAATTTACAAGAAATAGGGAGCCAAGAAAGAAGCTGGTCACGAAGTAGGGGGACAAATAGGAATTAACTCTAAAATCTATTATACCAAACATTATTTTTCTCCACTTCTAAAATATTTCAATTGTCATGATCAAAACATTAATCACATTATTATTCAAATAAAATGATAGCTCGAGCACCTTCACTTAACAAAGTCCTTACTAATTGAACAGATGGAAAGAAATAAAACAAAAAAATTGCCCCGAAATTTTTTTCTCAATATCTATCATATTCCTCCTTGAAGTTAGTTGTATTCAAGCTATTCAGGTCAAATAAAGCTAACCGTACTTCCCACTTTACTTATTCACTATTCATACAACCACATACAATCGATCGCCAAAACTATAAAATACTATCGAATTTTCATTAGCCAACTACCTTTGAATCCTTTTATTGATAGAGAAAATATTTTTAAAGAGTCATAAAAACCTGAGTTAACTTGGTTCCATACAAATCGGTGGCATTAACGGGAGCATCCTCCTTATTTAAGAGTCAAAGAACTGCACCCCTCACATCATTCTTGTGTAATAACATACGCCCAATACGATCCGACGCATTCACACCACGTCCATGCTAATAAAATTGAAGTGAGAACCTCTACAATTTCATATTCTCTTGAAGTATTCAAAGAAATAGTAGCTTCTTCAACAATATTTGAAAGGGATTATTACCAATTATATAATATTTATTTGAATTACTATCTAGGAGAAACCTAGTTAAAAAAATTCAAGGCAAACAAATCGAAATAATTTTAGTCCTAAACTACAAATTCATTGAATTTTAGAAGGACGTCTTAAGTAAAGTTCAAAAAAGGTCCGTCCAATATAGATGCATCATTGATCTACATTCTACTCTACAATTTTAAAAGAAAACAGAAAATAAGTTTGATTTTATTGTTAAGAAAGTGTACCTGAAAATTTATTTTCGCAACCCGCTCGATAATTTCTCCTTTGAAGTACGGTGTTTGTAGTTCCCCTCATATGACCAGGTTAAATTTGAAGCTACCTCTCTCCCTGTAACATCAGAATAGAAAATTTCATTTTGAATGCTAACAATCTAATATCGCCGCACCTTGAGATAGTTGGAAGTTACATCTAATACATTAACAAAATAAGTTTGCATTGGATGTAGTGAATAATCAAAGAGAATTCATCTGTAGATTAGATGAATGAGGAATTATAAATAGACCGCATTGAGATATCATCGTTATTCATGACGTGTGTACCTACAGAGGCATTTCTAAGAACTTCCAAGAGCAAGATATAAAAGAAAAAATATTCACTAAATCGAAGCAACTAATGGTTAAGAAGGTAGAATCGAAGAACTCACCAATTGTAGTTGAAATAGAAGAATTAAGATTCTGAAGGTCGATGAAGTCCTGTTTTAGTGTAAGAATAAATAGTTAGTAAACCCCAAGTTGCATGCAATATTAATCTAGCACGAGTTTGTAAGCCATTTTTCTATACATATGACATTGAAAGATTGTTGAAAAAAAATTTCTGATGCGAGAAACGCTATTGTTTAAGTCAACATTCACTACGAAGAGTATTACAAAACTCTAATCAAAATGAAGAGTATCGTGTAATAACAAACTTTTCATCAAAAAAAAAGAAAAAAAAGGGAGATGTGATTCTACAAGAGTATTACAAAACTTTAATCAAAACGAAGATAACAGAGCATCTAACACGAGTCTGTAAGCCATTTCTCCATACATATGACATTGAAAGACTGCTGAAAAAAAAAATCTTGATGCGAGAACTGCTATTACTTAAGTAACCATTCACTACAAAGAGTATTACACAACTCTAGTCAAAATGAAGAATACCGTAAAATAACAAACTTTTCATCAAAATAAAATAAAAGGAAAGGGAGATGTGATTGTTCAAGAGTATTATAGATCTTTAAGCAAAATGAAGATAACCTACTTTTTCATCTGGTTCTTTTCCCGTTGTCGATTTCTCACTTACCACTTTAATAATAGCACTAAAAGAACACTACCAAAAGAATACCTATAAAGATGATCTAAAAGATCACACTTCAAAAGTCAAGTATTCAAATAAATTATATGGAACGTATTAGAAAGCATCAAGTTGCCCACAAATTTCTCTGTAGTTTTTTTTTTAACCCGGATCCTTTTAATTTCATTCTAAAGTTTGATGGCAAACTTATAAAAAATCTCTTCTTTTGACTCTAAAACGAACACATTACATTCAGTCTGTGGATCTCAAATGCAATCTTAAAGTAACTAATCAAGACATTACATTCAGGCCACGAAATTCAACTTTATAGTTAGAAAACATAATTGTCAATGAACAGACTTACCACAATAAATTCAATAGTTACTTTCTCTGGTAGTTGGTATATTTTAACCAAAAGAAATGCTAATCAAGAGAACAGTTGATAGGACGTCACCATTAATTTTCACAGATTTTGGTGTCTCGTTCTTGTCACATTGGTGATCATATGCAACCCAAAAGGCATCTGGTAGACAACTAAGGATTGCACTACAAAATCACACATGGGCACTATATGTTTTAGCCACTATATACTACTATATACTACTATAGGATAGAGAGAGACACCAAAATTTTCACAGATTTTGGTGTCTCTCTCTATCCTCTCTCTATTATATGTTTTATACTTTGAGTATGCTTTTGAACACAGTAAACTTTTAGAGAGGTACATCAGAAACAATATAGTTAGATATAAAAATGCTCAATAATCCCTGCCATAATCCCGCCTAGTTACGTGGTTTAGCCAAATTTAGTGAGCGGATAGACAATTGCTTTTCTTGGGCTCTTGGCAAAGGATAGTTGTGAACAAAAAGTTGAGTGCGCTGAAGTTGCATCTTCCTTATTCCTGCTTCTTGTTAATGGATAAAGTAACCAATCAGGGAGAAGAAATATAATAAGTTGGTTTAAAAGATTTAGATAACGGATACGAATGAAAAATGTTTACAAAGTTGTGCGAACTCGAAGAAGGATTGCAAGAAACACGGGGAGATTTATGAGTTGAGAGATTCCTACAAGTTCTACCGTATGCAGTTTCATACACTGGGTGAGTTGGAAGACCGACATACAGATAATTTTTTGGCTGATTGCTTAACCCATTCAAGATTAAAAGTTGGTGGTGAAACAGATGTTCCTAGCTTATCATTATTATTTGAACTCCCCATCTGTTAGGAATGTAAAGATACTTTGTTTGAAGTTTGAGGTGGCATCAACAAGCTTGTGGTGGCATTAAGAAGCTTGAGGTGGCATCAACCAAGCTCTTGGTGTCAACTACCATGTGAGGTGTCAAGCAACATGAACAAACTATTCTAAATGAGACATCTCACCTTGGTGATAAGTCTCTTATCTTTTGAGGTGGCAATTTATCAAGTAGACACCATGAGTTGGTGAGACACCTCATTTGTTGAGGTGTCCACACCATATTTCTCCTCCAACACTATAAAAGGAGATGGAGAACTTCAATTTGAAATCATCCCATTCTCATCCCATCCATTCCATCTCATAAGCAAGCCAAGTGAAGAGAAAGTGAGTTAGTATTAGAAAGAGAGTTTAGTTTCTTCTAAATACTTGTCTTTCCTTTGGTAAAGAGAGAGTTGATAGTACATCTCCTAGAATAAGAGAGAGGTTGTTCATAATTGTTATCTCCTTATTTAGAGAGAAGAAGTTGTAAGTAATTCATCTTTAAGTATAAATCTATCTACAAAGTTGTTCATCTTCGTGTTATTCGATATTCGACTTTAGTTGCAATTGAGTGTCTAAGACTCACAACCTTTCTAACACCATCAGCCATCTATCATCATTATTTGAACTCCCCGAGATGTACAAATACGACGATCACAACCCACCATGTATTAAAGTTCGCATAGGCATTTCACCAAACATGTAGTGTGCACAAACATTTCATCATGAAAAACAAAATTTAAAAAGATCAAAATTCAAGGAAGCACAAACAAATTTTGAGAATTGATCGACTGAACTCAAAGAAAATTCAGAGAAGACAAAACCGAAATAAAAAAATTCAAGAGAACAGAAGAATGATTCAGATAAACAAAAATCGAATGTTAAGAAAATAAAAAAACCTTGCCAGCGTCGGCTGAATCCCTAGACGAAGAAGCACAAACAGACTCTCAGAAGTGATCGACTGAATTCAAAGAAAATTCAGAGAACAAAAAATCGAAAAAAATTAAAAGAACATGAGAATGATTCAGAGAAACATAAATCGATTTAGAAGAAAAAATATTGACCTTGCCTGCGTCGACTACCAAACGAATGATGCAAAAAAAAAAAATTCTTAAGTAGAGAATCAATCGTTTTTATGGAGGGAAGTGAGAAGAGGCATGTTCGAGAGAAGAGATGCGTCTGTCCGTGAGAAGTGAGAAGCTGAAAAGACACGTTTCTACAAGCGCTCGAGTGGTATGAGTGACTCAATCCAGCGATGGATGAGAGCGCTGATGTGGGACGGACGGTCGGATTTATCCAGGGGTTTGTCCCCGTCAGCACCCATCCACCTTTTTTATTACCAGGGTATAGCCTGTGCCCGTAGGGCACATAAATTTCTATATTATGTTATACAAAATTATCGAATATTTTGGTCCTATACAAATATTCAAGTAATAAAAATATATTAAAAATAATAACAGAGATTATATTTAGTTGTTTGAAGGCAGAAAAGAGGAAAAAGAGAAAAATAGTTAGCGATTTTATAGGGAGTGGGTAGTTATTCTCACTTTTCCACCTTTATCCTTTAAAAACCCGTTAAAAAGAAGGGTCGTGATTTACAGAAAAGAATTGAACGACCCAGATTTATAGATGAAAGTTATGACATGGCATGAAAACCTATGTCATTTGTCATATAGATATATACATACTAGGCATAACCTCCCCCGTAGGGCGGGAGCTTGTCTCTTACGAAATGGAGATAGTGGACCAATGAAATTGAGATCATTAGTACAATTGTCTACAATTTTTTTGCTTAACGCATTATATGTAACTACGGCTAGCTAGAACGCCTTATATCATACATGAATCGAAAACAATTAGTGTTGTGTTCCAATAAAACATCATTTATTATGACAAATCTTGTCGAAATGAAGTTGTTTTAGGTGATGAATGAGACAAAAAATTGGTCAAAAAAAAAAAGAATGAGATAAAAGTTTAAGCAACATAATACAAAAAATTAAGCAGCAAAATAATCATGAAAGAAATTGCATTACATAATTAGATAAAGGATTCCCTCTAACATGCCTTCATCTAGGAGGTTGAAAGTGGGTGTGTAAATTGATTTTGTGAATAGTGGTTTGAATTCTAAAATTATTAAGAACATAACTAAGAAGAATTTGAATTATATAAGGCGAAAAGACCCATATGGGAGAGTCCGCACATGTACTCGAGACACAAACTTCTTCCGCTGGACTATGACAAATAGTGTTTTCATCATCATCGTCGTCATCATCTACCGAAAACATTTCCTTGAGTAAATCATGAGTAGAGGTGGGTTTTCTTATTTCCGCACGGATATTACCAACTGCATGGACATCATTGGAGATAATTTTTTATGAAAATGTAACTGAACAAAATAGCTCGACTTTTATTGTATCGTTAGAAGCTTATATCGACTTTCATAGTCAGCTTTCCTTGCTAAGAATTTGACATGATGAGAACTGTAGTACTATAAGGCTTGCCGCAAAAATCTTCTATGTACGTTTGATGAGACATGAAAATGTCCCATCTGAATCTCATAACTCGGGTTAGTTAGTCCATTTCGGACAGTTACTCTGATGAGTTGTGTGTTTTTCTTTCCAGGAGTCTTTTAAGGAGTCGAGCGCGAAAAACAGATAAAAACATGAGAAAGATACGCAAAAGGGCATTTTGGTCATTTGGAGATTCTGGTAATTTTGATCGAGGTTGACACTCCGATGAAAAGTAGAGTCCAAGACGAACTCATAGGTGAAAAATAGAAGTCAAACCGGAGTCCAGGCGAGCAAAATAGAGCAAGTCAAAGTTTGGGTCAGAGTCAATTGACTAAATTGAAGCAAATCATTCTTTATAGGCACGTGGCACAGATCGGGGACCAGATGTGACGGTACAGATTAGTCGTGGTAGACTGTTAGGCAACTGCGGTACGGCTATTGGGATTTGATTTATTACTGATTCAGCATTACGGAAGCCGACTTACTACTGTGGGCCAAGCGAATCTAACGGAATAGATAAGAGCTTACGGACCGGACGACTTTTCTACTACGTAGCAATTTAATAGAGGGGTTGGGCAAAAGGCCCAATCCTTAACCCAAAACAAGAAGCAGGTCCACTACAGGAAAGAATAAGGGGCAGGTCCAATGGTCAGGAGGTGGGGGTAGAATTTCCAAAACACCCTTCTTCTTTTTGAAATTTACGAAACGGTCATCGAAAAATTCCCGGGAAACTCTAAAATTTCTAAGAAATAATCTGACACGCCTCCCATCATACAGTGTACTTTCCATAAATTTACAAAATTGCCACCGAAAAATTCCCAGGAAAATCAAAATTTTTTGAAAAATAGTCTGACGCACCTGACATTAAACCTTGTACTGTCCACAAATTTACAGAATTGCCATTACAAAATTTACCAACTTGCCATTTTCGTTCTTTTTTCTAGATTTATTTCTTATTTCTTTTTTATTTTCTCCCACACATATTTCTCTCTCCAATCTTTTTAAATTTCTCTCTCCAATCTCAACAAATTTCGTTCTTTTTTCTAGATTTATTTCTTATCTCTTTCCAATCTCAACAAATTTCTTCATTTTTGGTAGTTTTTCTTGAATTTGTACAAGGAAATTTTCTTGTGTACCGGGAATTATTTAGTGTACTGGCCATTTTTTGGATGTGTACTATACATTTTTGTATTGGAAATTTGCTTGTGTACTGGGAATTATTTTGTGTGCTGGCCATTTGGTTATGTACTAGACATTTCTGTTTTGGGAATTTTCTTGTGTACAGGGAATTGTTCTGTGTACAAGCCATTTGGTTATGTACTAGACATTTTTGTAGTGGGAATTTTCTTGTCTACCGGGAATTGTTCTGTGTACTCGCCATTCAGCTATGTACTAGACATTTTTGTACTGGGAATTTTCTTGTGCACCGGGAAGTGTTCCGTATACTGGCCATTTGGTTCAGTACTGGACACTTTTGAACTGGGAATTTTCTTCTGTACCGGGAATGGTTCTGTGCACTGGCCATTTGGTTATGTACTTTGATGTTTTTAGAGATGAAGAAGATAAAATGTGAAACAAATTAGAATGATGAAGAAGAAAAATAAGAACATAAAACTTTTAGAGAGAGAAAGACAGAAAACTTTGATGTTTTTAGAGATTGAAAGAGATGAAGAAGATAAAATGTGAAGCAAAATAAGAATGATGAACATCCAAAAATAAGAACATAAAACTTTTAGAGAGAGAAAGAACAGAAAATTTATGTTCTTGGAGATTGAAAGAGATGAAGAAGATAAAATGTGAATGTTTCCAAAAAAAATGAGAGAAAGAACATAAAATATAATGGGCGGGATTCAAAAAAATTGCCTGAAATTTCGTCAAAAAATGGCGTCATTTTTGAATTTTCAAAAAATCTGAATGTTTCTCTGACATTACGTCATGTACGGGGAATTAATTGTTTCGCTGTCATCCGTCAGATTGTTAGAAAACACAGAAATTTCCCGTGAAGGGGTAAAAGAGGGATAAATAAAATAAAAACCAGAAAAGTGTGAGCTGTCCTGACAATTTGGATTGGGTTCTCATTTTTGTTTTGGGTTGGGGGTAATGCTTATTTACCCTCCATTTTTTGGGTCTCTCTTTTCAAAATTTTCTCTTCAATCTAAACAAATATTTCCAGATTGGTTCAAAATTCTTTCTTTTTTTCTAGATTTGTTTCTTATCTCAAATTTCGAATTTTTCAAGATTGGTTCAAATTTCGAATTTTTCTCTCTAACTTTCCAGATTTATTAATTTAACCAATTCCTAATTTCTCTCAAATTTTAAC
>BEHA01050322.1:1384237-1412760 GCA_002897215.1 Eschscholzia californica subsp. californica | reverse complement strand
TTCCTTTTCTCAAAAAGATAGAGATGATGGCAAGAATATAATCGATTTCGAAATATTTATATATAGATAGAAAATTTATATATCTTCTTCTTCTGTTTCTCTAAAAAATTTAGAGAGAGAAAGAAAAAAATATTCCAGATTTTAAAAATCTTTCCAAAATCTGGGCGGGGGGCTTAATTACTTTAGATGGAATCTTTCAAAAATCTGGGTTGGAGTTTTAATTTTCGCCAAAACTTAATCCCAAATTTTGAAAATTTGAACGAAATAAGAAAGAATCAGCGTTTTTGAGAAGGTTTTAGAGAGAGAAACAAAAAAACAGAGTATTTTCGGGATTTAGATATATTTAGAGAGAAAGATGTTGTTTTTCGATAATCTAGAGAGAGAAAGAGTCAGTTAAGAGAAGGTTTAGAGATATTTAGGTGAGATTTTGCGGGATTTAGAGAGATGTATAAATAGAACAAGAGGATAGAAGAAAGAAAAAATCTTCCAAAAATCTGGGCGGGAGACTTAATTTTCGGCAAAAACTGCTCCAAAATTTCCAAATTTTGAATCCAAAAACTGGTTTTGAAAAGGTTTTAGAGAGAGAAACAAAAAAAGAGAAATTAAATGCTCCCTCACCATCAGTCACTGAACGCGTCAGGAAGGAAACAGCAAGAACCAGCTTTCCATGGGAGGGGCAAAACAGGTATAAAAAATTAAAAAAACCTGAAAACTCTTAGCTGTCCTGACATTTGGACTTAAAACGCATTTCGGTCCTTGTTTGGGCTGTAAGCGTATTGAAGGCTGAAAATTTGGACCATTCCCTCATTTTAGCATAATTTTATGTATTGAGAAATAAAGAGGTGGAAGTAATGTCGGGTTACATGGAAGAGTAAATGATTCAACCGTTGCAAGTGATACACATGTCATATTGATGTGTTTTGTATAATAGGTATACATAATATAGGAACTCGCACGGGTCAGGCACATCATCCCATTGGACGTCTAGACAGGTTAGACCCATCCTAACCCGAGACTGTGGCAGAAAATGGGTTCACCGGACCGCGTAGAATCTTGACCGTTTGATTCACTAAAGGATAGAGATTCATTCTATAGAAGGTCATTAGTATTGTCCCAGTCATATATCTATGTGGCAGTCCAATTAACATCGAAGATATTAATGATACGTTAAGGAAGACAAAAAGTGTTGAATCTGGACCGTTTGATTTAGTAAAGGATGGAGATTCATTCCATAGAAAGTCATTAATATTGTCTCAGTCACACATCTATGTGGCTGTTCAATCAACGTCTAAGACATTATTATTTCCCAAATGGCCCCCAACTTTGTGACCAGCTTCCTGCCTGACCCCCTAGATTAGCAAAAATACCCATATGGCCCCCTTTTTCAGTTATCTTTAACTTTCCGTTACTCTCTCTCCTCCATCTCTTTTTCTCTCTTTGCCACATCATTATCTTACGCCACCTCATCATCTTCTCCGGTGAAGATCATCGGCAGGCCAATTTTCCGGCCGGCGACCTTCAAACATTAGAAAAAAATAATCTTTTTTTTTTTCTCTCTCCTCTCTCTCTCTCTAAATTTTTTTTTTTAAATCTGTCCTCTCTCTCTCTAAAACTCCGGCGAAGGGCCTTCCCTTCGCCGGAGTTTAGAGAGAGATGACATATTTTTTTTTTTTAAATTTTTAGAGAGAGAGAGAAGAGAAATTTTTTTTTTTTTTTTTTAATGTTTGACCGGAGAAGATGATGAGGTGGCGTAAGATAATGATGTGCGGAGAGAGAAAAATAGATGGAGGAAAGAGAGTAACGGAAAGTTAAAGATAAATGAAAAAATGGGCCATATGGGTATTTTTGCTAATCTAGGGGGCCAGGCAAGAAGCTGGTCACAAAGTTGGGGGCCATTTGAGAAATAACTAATTTTGTCCTAGATGCCCTTCTTTTTGTAGTAGTTACTCTAACTAATTTTAGTTGATTTACATAGATGCCCTTCTTTTTGTAGTCTATTTACGTTAAAAAAAAAATTACATCATCCGTCGGATGTGTTCCCAACCAAATCTCTAAAATAAAATGGACGGTCAGACTTATCCCCTGGATAACCGACTGACCTGTTTTAATATAATAGATAGATTTTTAGTTTATTATCTTCAAGGTTTAGAAAACTGTAGGTTTTATTATTGGAATCAAAGTTGTAACTACTTTCCAAATTAGGGTTTAGTTCTACTCTTTCTGTATTTCTTTACTCTCTGACTAATCAAGTGAAAATGTCGTGGTTGTAGTGAAAGCCTTGAATGAAATAAAGACATCTCTTGGATGGAGGGTAGTTTATGCATGGGTAGGAGACGATTCATGTGGAGATCAAGGGTGTGGGTGAGGGTGGTGCGGGGCAACATGACTTTATATGGGCTATGATGTTATAAGGCCCAATGTCAATATTTTGTAGCCCCCAACACAGACATTTAGGTAGATACTGGGTAAGTTGGTTCCACCATGACTCTAAACGACATGTCATTATTATTTCGTAAACATGTTTATTTAGACAAGGACCCCTAAATCTTAAATTTTGTCTAATAACAACAAAGTGTAAAATGATTTAAAAAATGAATTGTAGCTTAGGTGGTAAATATTTTACTCAACAAGCATGAGGTCACAAGTTCGATACACTCCTCTCTATCAATATTTTTGTTTATTATCTCGATTCATTATTCTCTCGAACTATTAATAGTAACAGCAACTATTAATTATAGATAAATCACTAGTTTTAATTAAAGATTAATTGTGAAGAATTATTTTTTTCCATAGAATTAATTAGTTTGATGTGTGCGGGTTTTTGCGTAAACAAATTTTTCGGAGAAAAAAATACACAACTTAGATTCATCTGAGATAAAAAAATTCTAACTCAATTTATTTGAATTTTTGCTAAATGCATTTTATTTGGAAAAGAAAATTGTGTTTTAACGTTATCGGAGAAAGGGCACCCAATATTATTCCGCACCGGTCCCCCGAATTCTCAGCCACGCCACTGGTGGAGATGGTGATCAACCACCTTGGTCTGGAATGACTTGGTCTGTGCAAGGAGACTATAGGGTTGTAACAGAGTTGTAAGTAAAATATCGGTTTCATTACCCGTTTATGTGTAGTTTCATTGAGCATTAATGGTTTAAGTCTATGATCTATTGAAATTTGAAGAGTCAATATCTCTAAAATAAATAGAGAAAACACAAACTAATTTGTTCTTTATTTTGCATTTCCATTTTTGTGTTTAGATGGTTAGAATTTTTGTTCAAGTCATATAGATAACTCATTTTGAATTTCGGGCGTTTTAGTTCAAGTGTGAGGGCAATCAAGTTAAATATGGATTGGTGTGAGATAAGAGCGAGTTTAGATTAATTTACTACAAATTTCTTTTTTATCGTCTTTCTTGATTGTGGTTGCTTTTTCACTTACAGGAAGTTCATAAAAAAACCCTGACACTCCTCTGGCTCAAATTCTCAAAGCTAAATATTTTCCTAGGGATATTAAACTTAGCTCAGCTAAGCCTAACCACTTCTGGCTTTGGAAGTCTCTTGCTAAACACTTTGATATGGTCTCCAGTCTGATTTTTTGGGATGTTAATAAAGGTACTAATATTAATATTTGACATGATTACTGGACCCCGAATCACCCCCCTCCCATTACTAACGATAGAAACCGTCTTCTTACCACCGTAGCTCAACTTATTAATAATAACATGTGGAATATGAATGTTATATTTCAATATTTTAATACTGATATATGCAATGTTATCCTTAGTATCAATCTGCACAGACTTCGAGAAGATTCAATGAGATGGGCCCTGACCAAATCAGGTAATTTCACAATACGATCTATGTATCAATAGTTGAGAACCCATAACTATTCATATGAAACGATCAAATGGAAATTTATCTGGAATATTAATACTACTCCTAGAAACAAATAATTCTTATGGAAATGCTGCACTAATAGCCTACCAGTTCGAGACAAAATTGGCAAATATATCGGTAATATCAACAACTGTACTTACTATGATAATACCGAAACTACTTTGCATGTTTTACTCCACTGCTACTATGCTCGCCCTATCTGGTTTCACTTTAATATTATGACAGAGAATATCACCAATCTAAGAGAATGGATTGTACAATGGAAGGATATGGAAGCGGAAAAGGTAACTTTGTTTGCCAAAATCTTATGGTTTATATGGAAAGCTAGATGCGACAAATTATTTTCCTCGAAAGATCAATCTCCCATGCAGGCTATAACTGGAATCACGGGAACCATGACAAACTCTACCCCAATTAAAATCGTTACAGGCACCAACAACAAGATCGAGTGGATACCACCTGAAGCCCATCCACCAAATTAATGTCGATGCTTCTTTTACAACTTTAGATGATCCAGTAGGCATCAGATGTATCATGTACGATAACCAAGCAGTTTTCATAGCAGCACTAGCAGACACCACCAGAGGCCAAAATACAGAAGAATGTGAATGTCAGGCTATTTATGAACTCTTCAGTCGGCCGCAGATCTCAAAATTCAGCTTATTCATATTGAAAGTGACAACCAGAACTTAATCCGCTACCTTCACAATAAAAACTCGTTGATCCAATGGGAATCAGGGAAACATATGGACAACATCTCTAGGCTAAGGAACGGATTCGATAGTCTGATCTTCTCTTACACCTCGAGGCACAACAATGAGAAAGCAGACAAACTAGCGAAATGGGGAAGAATCACCGCTGCAGACATACCTGACACTCCTTTCAGGACCTTACCTTTCTATTGTTTTTGTTTCTTAGTCTTTCGTATTTTGTTTGCTCAACAAAAAAAAGGCCGCGGCTTTGGGGAATAAAGAAAATTCTCCGGGGAATAAATTCTCGAGGGAATCCAGATTTTTTTGAAAATTCTCGGGGGAATACATTTGTATAGGGAATACATAATACATTTTTTTGAAAGTTCTCCTCCATCTCATCACCTCTCTCTGCCACTTCATCTTCTCGACACCTCATCATCTTCTCCGGCGAAAGTCGCCGGCCGGCCAATTTTCCGACCGGCTACCTTCAAACATAAATTTTTTTTTATCTTTTTTAATTTTGTCTCTCCTCTCTATCTAATTTTTTTTTTTAATTTTCTCTCTCTCTCTCTAGAACAGATCTAGAGAGAGAGAGAGAGAGAGAGAAGGAACAGACCACAAAGGTCATAAGCCGCCATTTAAACAATATGATAAGAAGCTAAAGGCCATTGAAACAAACCTTAAACACCGTAACAACAAATCTAAGGGACATGAAGAACTACCTGTATGCTCTGTTTGGGTGTAGATGCATGAATATTCAGATCTTGAATACTTAGGATTTTCCTAGGTCTATTTGGTAACCAATAAGCCATCCTAGGATTCATAAATACTCAGAATTTTGCTTGGTCTATTGGGTAACCAATAAGAAATTCCTAGGATTCATGAAAATCCATAATCTGTGGGTCTATTTGGGCAACCAAATGAGATCGTATGATTCCTAAAAGTCATTTGTCAGTCATCAAATTACATATACATTTATAAAATATCATACTGTACTTAAGAACAAGCTAATGGAACAAGAATTTATGTACGAAAAACGAAACTTCATCATTTTTATTACAGAGATCAAAGGAATTTGTTTCTTCTCTCATTGAGAAAATTTATCAAACACATTGAATGACAACATTTCGAAATGATCACTACATCACCCATAAATCGAGATAAGAGAAAGAATCTAGTGGCAAGTATGAATTCATAAAAGTATTGAATGAAGGAAATGGATTAATAGGAAGAAGCTTTTTTCAGTCTTCACCTTTACCTTGTTCAAAATGAGACTGTACAATTCACCAGCTTGAGGAGGATAATAAAACAGTCTGTTTTATTATCTGTTTTAATGGGGTCAAACACATTAAAACAGACTGTTCTCTCTCTCTCTAGATCTGTTCTAGAGAGAGAGAGAAAAGAAAAAAAAAAGAATTTAGAGAGAGCGAGAGGAGAGAGAAAATTTTTAAAAAAAATTATGTTTGAAGGTCGCCGGCCGGAAAATTAGCCGGCCGGCGACTTTCGCCGGAGAAGATGATGAGGTGTCTAAAGAAGATGAAGTGGCAGAGAGAGGTGATGAGATGGAGGAGCTTTTTTTATAGCATCTTCTAAAATTAGAAGCCCCTTAGAAATAAAAAGAAACATAAAAAGTCAATCTTATTTGACTAGTTTTAAGAAAAGTCTTTATTCCCCGGAGAATTTTCTTTATTCCCCAAAGCCGCGGCAAAAAAAAAAACATGTCGTAGCCAATATATGGACAACTAAATTTCTTATATGGACAACAAAAGATAAGTGGAAATATAATTAATCACTTTTAATTGGGGGACAACCAAACACTTCAACTCTCTCTCTTCCATCTCCATCCCTACCGCTCTTCTTTCTGCTATCTTTCATCTACCCGTCTTTCTCTCTCTAACTAAACCAATTAATCACACTTTTTCAAACTCAAAGGTAAATCTGATCTTTCATTTCTCTTTCTCTCTATCCCATATCTTATCCCAAACAGATGTTCATATTTTTCATCTACTTTCTCTCTCTACAAAGAAGGGATGTGGATATGGGATGTTGGCCTGATATTGGAGAAGTTGAAGTTGTTAATGATTGTGATACTGAATTGAAATTTAGGGGTTTTTATCACTAAGATCTGCAAACTTTCTATTGAGTTTGAATTCTTGAAATGATACAAAGCTATTCATAAACCCTAGAAAAGGTAAAATCTACTAATCACCATGAAAACTTATTAGATTAAAAAAATAATGTCAGCTTCTTCTCTTTAAGAACATGTTCTTTTCTTGTTCTTTGAGTTTTGAAATTTTTGACTTGCTTGGTAGTGGTTAGAGAAGACTATGGCCTTGAGACAATGTGCCGGTGATAGTTATTTGGAGAAGATGGCGGTGAAAATTAGGAGACAATGAAATCTCTGATTGTTCACTTAATAATAGAAGTATCTAATTATATTTACACCCAACATGTTTGTCCATCTAAAAAATTTGGTTGTCCATATATTGGCAACCTTACTCTATTTTGGTATACATATAAGCATTACTTTCCTAAGGGCGCCCTTTTCCTAATTGCATTTTAATTAATTTTAGGGTTATTTTGATAGATCTCATTTAGTAAACTAGGGTATAGCCCGTGCCTAGGGCACGAACAGTTTTATCGATCACATTGAACGAAATTTATTTGAAGAACTTGATTTCTTGAACATTAAAAAAGAACATATAATTTGAAATTTAGAAAAATCAAATGTGATACATCAACGATGGTGCTAAGCAAGGGCGGCTGGGCGGAACCATTAAGAGGCTAAACGGGCTGCTGGCCCGGTGGCAATTTTGTGATATTTGAAGAGAAGAGGGCTAATTAAGTATTTTTCATTTATTGTCTAATTTTTAGGGGTTAGAGTTTTAGTCGGTTAGGGGACTTTGATGGAGAATTTAGGAACTGCCGGGTTGGTATAGATGAAGAAACTTAATCGTGGGAAATTTTCATTGTTAAGTCTTCAAAGTTTTGGTATCAATCTTTGCTATTCATAAGCAATTGAAGGTTAGTATTTTGGTTGAATATACTTACCTATGTGAACAATAGTATGAAGGTTTCATGTTTTTTATTTTATTTTTAGGGTTTGGTAGTTCATATAATCTTGGGTTGCTGATTTCAACTTTGGGTTCAAAAAATTGGGGGTTTCAACTTCAAAATCAAATACTAATAAGTTATCACTTCGTTCTATGTAGTTTGAAGGCTTGATTTATTTGTATAGTTTGCTAATTTTATGTTCAAATTTGAAGAGTTCTTAGGGATTTCAAATTCAAAATCAAATTACTTACTAAGCTGACAAGCTGTTACTTACTAATTGTATATAAACTTGAATGTGGTTTATGTGTTATACGTTTTTGTATAAAGTATTGAGTTTAGGTATTCAAATTCATACAATAATTAGGTCAATTTACTTATGCACATGAAGTGTTTGATAATATGTCTAACAGACATCTATATAGTTAATTTTGTTTATTAGATTGTTTATAGTTTTAACTATGTTTGTAAATATCTAGATTTCATTAATTGCTTTCGGTATATAAGTAGATATGTCTTCGATTGTTTATAGTTTTGACTATGTTTGTAATATCTAGATTCAAGTCGTCTTTATTGAATATATAGTGAATTTGGTTTACATAAAGACAATAGTGAATGCAAATGTTTGTTCGATTTTGCTTATTCTTATAAGATGATCTCAATTTAGTAAGTTATCTTCCTTTCCAATTTTACTTTTCCAAATCTAGCTTTAATTGGTTTATATCTTACGAAATATGTTATTTTGACAGGTAGTGAATTGGACAAATACCATAATTTAGTACACGAGGATATAAGACAAAGGAGAAAACTATTGGTTCATCTCATCGGGTATTAATTTCTTTTATTTTCTGAATGAACATAAAATTTAAGAAGAAAACTATCAACAATGGCTTCAAATTTTTGTTTTCCAAGTAGTTGATGCATCTTTAGTAGAAGTTAAATACGTAACAACTTTTTAAGCAAAAGATCTGCTAACTTCAATTCTGTGGTTAGTCCCCCGGGATTAAAATCCTGGTTCCGCCCTTGGTGCTAAGTTAATTAAGAAAAATAAATACACGTTCATTTCTCTTGCATAACTTTTTTAATATCCGAGAAACCATAGTTGTTTTCTCTTTGTAACACTTCTAAACTTGACAGTAGAAGCAACAAACATCAAATTAATATCGAGATAAAAAGAAATATCGAGATCATAGTACTAAAAATGAACAACTTCTGCTTTTTTAATCGCAACCTCTTGTAGACTTCAACAACATTGAATAATTAAAACAATAACTTTTCTTATATCTCCCCTGGTGAACGACCAAAACATAAAAGATAAAATAAGATTAACTATGCACAAATGATGTCTATTTATCTTTTTATTAGAAATATAATGTACATTGGTGAAGAAAAGAAAATAAGCAAGAAGTATAATTTTCGACTAAGTCCAACACGAGGTATTTAATAGTATAAAACTTCAGAAATAGAATAAACATAAGAAAAAAAAATCGAAATAGAGATACCTCACTATATTCACTCTTGTCCACTATGGAGTTATGATTTAAAGACCCCTTTCCAACTACAAATAATAACAGTAAAAGAATTAGATTATTAACGTTTTTGAACGATTTGGATTCAATAGTAGATATAACCAGCATAAGTTGCAACATAATGATCAAATAAAATTATAAATTAAAATACTAAACTGATTTAGTATTTTATAGCAAGAAAATGGTATGGAGAGGGAATGAGAAGTAGAATAACATAAAAGACCCCAATAATTCCTAAAACTGAAGAAAATTTCAAACGTAAATTCAATCAAGAATGAAAATACATACCACATTAGAACAAACTTTAAGCATTGAGATTTATTTCGACTCAAAATCGACAACAAAAGAATTTATTTTCATCGAACAATCAAATTAGCTTAAACTAATTCACGACCGACAAAATCAAGGGATCAAATAACATATAACTTGCATATCATATGAACCAACCCAAAGAAGCTATAACCTCTCTAGGATAAAATAATATGAACATACTCCATTGTTGCAGAAATTCAAGATCAACCACTTCTCGACACTGAATTTATTGGAAAAAGTAGTTCTCGATCTTGTCCCAAATATGAATTGAGCAAAAACCTAAAGAGGGAAGGTATTATACTGTATGATACTAAAGCTTAACACACCAAAACAAATTTAATGAATTGGACATTAAAATAGCAATCTTGAATCAACACCGAATAAAATCATGGATATTCAAATAAATTAAGAGATGTAATCTTACCTCATAGGGAATCCCATCTTCCTTCGACAACTTCGACAACAATTCATTGTGCTTAAGATTACTTTGTTTATTCATCCTAGAACGTTAGACTCATCCTAATATGGAGTAAAAATACGACGTATGTTATATCACAGAATGTTGAATAAAAACGACCACTTAACTATGCTAGAAAGATCCTTAACAACTTTTCTAGTCCGTAAGAGAAGGAAAGAAGAAGTCTAAATCATACCTCCTTTATTACGGGATTGTTTGTAAGAACAATTATTACTTTCAGTTGTTGCAGTTCCACTCATCCCACAAAGCTTGGGAAACTACATCATCAACAAAACAAATATAGGAATTTCAGAATCAACTAAAAAGGATAGCTTAAAGACTACAGTAGAACGTTGCCGGAAAAATATTCTCATGCAATCAAAGAGTCTATAATATAGAATGGTCGGATGTTGTCAGAATGATATGAGATCTTTTACCTCAAGGAATAAATAAATAAATAAGAGATCGATATCACAATAACCTTTGAACAATATGGCATCTTATATGAAATCTGATCTAATATGAATATTCTATTAAGGGGTTAAATTATATTTCTATAGAGAGTTTTTTTCTAAAACTATTATGAAGGGGTCACTACATGGGAATGTAACTCCTGAGAAAAAAACAAAGAGACATTGGGTTTGCTGGATAGGGGTATCATATGTGTTGTTGCTCAAAGTGTGCTTACTTAATAGCTTTATAAACATAGTATGTTGCTATGTTTGAACTTCTTTAATGGGAGAAGTTGTTTCATATGATATATACTGGTGTAATTTTGTCTCCGGAAGTCACAACTAACAGTCACCGATAAAAACATAAGACTACCTCGATGTTGTCACTTAAGCTTTCTTTTCTAAAGCCCACTTGGTTGAATATGAAAAAACACTGTCTCTGTTCCACTTATGCTTTACATAATTTGATATTCTGCCTCTGCTAGTAATTGTTCTGTCTTTGTTTTCCAATAATCATATTTAATCAACATTAGTGCTAGTTGCTGCAATGTTTATTTGAGAAGGTGGCTAAACTGATCTTATGAACAGGCAAGGAGGTTATTACTCGATCCGGTTATACACGAGGAATTTAGGCGGTTAAAGGTATAGCGGTCTTTCACTTGCCATTCAACTACTGTAGGTTGTTTGAGAACTACTGTGATGTAATTCAGGTTTCTGATCAGAAACCAAAAGACCGATGAAAATCAAAGAATTGATTGACAGTTATAATGGAGCACTCTGAGTTGGCTTAATCAAATCCTAACACAGAAGTTGTGACATAGGTACAGGGCTGGGAAGCTCTCCAAAATACGTCTCTAACTCTTTGCTGGGTCAGGCAATAAATTAGAGGATACGTTTTTTAGGTCAGTAAATGATGAAGATCATCCAACCCTACAAATAAGATATTTCATCAGAACCTAATCAAACAAAAAATAAAATTAGGGCAGAAGGATAATTTTCTTTTGACACCATATTCAAGTTACGAACCATAAGGTACTAAATTCGGGCAGAAATTGAATAAATTCATATAAATAAGAACCCTAAAAGGCCAATATTTCACTGCAAAATCCCTACAAAAGAGAAAGTTATATCTCTTGTCGGAGGCTCCACCTTTCTGACTGAGGAAAGATCGGAAACTTACTTGAGAGAAACTTCCTTGCCATCAATTATAAATTAAAAGTTAAAAGGAAGATACACTTGCCATCAATTATAAGTTTCTTTTTTTAAGATAGAAACTTACTCAAATAGAAACTTCCTTTAACACAAGACTCGGGCAGAACGAATTTTAATCCGTTTGGGTGTTAAGGAAAATATAATTAAATTAAAATTTAGTCCCTCAACATCCCTGAACAATATACATAATTGAAAAAAGTGCTTGTCCCAGTCAGCATCTTCCCTCAACATCCCTGAACAATATACTATTCCTTTAATATAACGGTTATTAGTACTCTCAAAATTGTGCACAAAAAAACCCTAATTTACTCTTCTTTGATTCTTAAGAATATATACACTACCCTACAAGCCTTGCCTCGGCGGAAAAAATCAAGAAGAGGAGCGAGCGACAAGGGGAGAGGTAACCTAATTTACTCTTCTTCGATTCTTAATCTTGTTTATTGATCTATAACTAGGATATAGCCAGTTATATCAATCAACGTTCAACCAAATTACTGAAGGAATCAAACGAACATTAAGTTGTCATAAATACATATTACCAAGAGATGTAATAATGAAGAAATCAAACTGAACAATATGAGTACTAAATCCTAAGGGGGAGATTCACATTAACACATGAAGTTCTTGTAGATCCTTTAAAATTCACAAGTTCTTGATTTAGCTTTTAGGATTAGGATAGTTATTGTGAAGCTAATTGGAAAGGCTCACTGAATTTGCTTAGATAAGTGATTTGTTAAGGCATCACACATTAATAACTAGTATTAACACAAGAGTTACCTTTAGGATTTTAATCTGTTTATTATATTTTAATGAACCCCAATTATAGAAAAGGTAAATTATCCTACTTTTTGATTGAATTTTTTCATAGTACATGATAACCCGATTTTTTTATTTCATTACGTCGGTTTCAGTTTCTAGTATAATTATTCATTGTTCAAGTCTGAAAGGTGCTTCGTATCGTTATTTCAGTATGTTAACATGTTCCTTTTATGGGTTTTTGTCGGATAAATTAAAGTATTTGTTTTGTATCACTTAACATTAATAGCGTGAATTTGGTGTATATTTGATTGCTAGGTCTGTGATACTTATTCTTCTTTTACGGACTAGTTGCTTTTTACGAGTCTTACAATGTCGGACAGCCACGAAACTGACAAGGACATTGAGATCTGGAAGATCAAGAAACGGATCAAGGCATTGGAAGCTGCCAGAGGAAATGGAACAAGCATGATTTCGCTTATCATGCCTCCTCGTGATCAGATTGTGCGGGTCACTAAGATGTTGGGTGATGAATTTGGTACTGCATCTAACATCAAAAGTAGGATAAACCGTCAGTCTGTTTTGGGTGCTATTACTTCTGCCCAGCAGAGGCTGAAGCTTTACAATAAGGTTCCTCCGAATGGTTTGGTTCTGTACACAGGAACCATTGTTACTGATGATGGGAAGGAGAAGAAGGTAACCATTGACTTTGAACCTTTTAAGCCTATCAATGCATCTCTTTATCTATGTGATAACAAGTTCCACACAGACGCTCTAAACGAACTTCTTGAATCCGACGATAAGTTTGGGTTCATCGTGATGGATGGAAATGGAACTCTTTTTGGAACTTTAAGTGGTAATACTCGTGAAATCCTTCACAAATTCAGTGTTGATCTCCCAAAGAAGCATGGACGAGGAGGTCAATCAGCTTTGCGTTTTGCTCGTCTTCGAATGGAGAAGCGTCACAATTACGTGAGAAAGACAGCTGAGCTAGCAACACAATTCTACATTAATCCAGCTACTAATCAGCTCAATGTTTCAGGACTCATCCTTGCTGGATCTGCTGATTTTAAGACGGAGTTAAGCCAATCTGATATGTTTGATCCTCGTCTTCAGACCAAAATATTGAATGTTGTGGATGTTTCTTATGGTGGTGAAAACGGGTTCAACCAGGCAATTGAGCTCTCTGCGGATATTCTCTCAAATGTGAAATTTGTCCAAGAGAAACGTTTAATTACGAAGTACTTAGATGAGATAAGCCAGGACACAGGAAAGTACGTATCTGGGGTAGATGACACGCTGAAAGCATTAGAGGTGGGTTCTGTTGAAACCCTAATTGTATGGGAAAATCTGGATCTTAACAGATATGTGCTGAAAAATAGTGTGACAGGTGAAGTTGTAATAAAGCACTACAACAAAGATCAGGAAACCACTCAAAGCAACTTCCGTGATCCGTCTAACAACGCAGAATGGGAAGTTGAGGAAAAACTATCTCTTTTGGAATGGTTTGCTAATGAGTATAGGCAATTTGGTTGTACTCTTGAATATGTCACTAACAAATCACCAGAGGGTTCTCAGTTTTGCAGAGGATTTGGTGGTATTGGAGGAATTCTTCGGTACCAGCTCGATATGAGGACATTCGACGAGTTGTCTGATGGTGAATTTGATGATGATTATGAATAGCTATCAATCAACAAATCTCAATGCCGGTCCAGGATGAGGTGCTTCCTGCTCTGGTTGGGCGAGTTTGCCGCTTGCTGCACCAAGTTTGCTGCCAAAGATTTCAATGAAGATAAGGTTTGCTGCTTATTTATTTCTATCTTCAACTGTTGGTATCTGAGGGTGTGTTTGTATTCATCTGTTCTCCAAAACAGATCCGTTTAAGTCAGACTTGTTTGAATACGAGTAGTCGGAGTTTGAATTGGACTCTCCATTCGGACTTGTTCTATGTCTGAGTCATAATTTCACAAAAAGTAGCCCTAATTAGTCATGAAGAGACGAGATATACGACAACCAACATGCCATATAATCTGACACGAGTCAATAAAGATCTTGAGTCAAATTTCAGATCGAAATCTCAAAACAAAAAGTTCATCCTTATTAGTTTTGCTCTCGGAGCTTTAAAGCATAATCTTCCGTTAAATTCTAATTTTCTTGTATTGACTTAATCAGGATCAGCATGGTACTGCTGGTATCATGGAGGTTTCTGCATCAACCATCTTGATCTGCAAATAGGTTTCATGTATGGATACAGAAGGACAGTAGAAAAACCTAATGGATGGATGCATGGGATGAGAGGAGAATGAGTTAGTAGCTTGAAGTTTTAGCTGTAAGAGAACCTTGAGGGTCTTTTATTTTATTTCAGTTGGATATTGGAGGTGGTTTGTTAAATTTTAGATGAACATTTAGTCATCTTTCTCTATTAATATTGTTGTTGGCTTAGTATTGCCATTAGACTACAATTATTTGTGTTTTTTGTTGGTTTTTTAGTCTACTCTAATTTAGCCGCAGATGTTGAATGTGTTATAATTTGGTTTAGTTTATGTTTGTCCGAACGGTTATCTATATCCATGATGATATTTTGATCACCTTGTGAGATGTCAACAGGGATAATTTTCGAGGCATTGAAATGGTACAAGTCCACAACTAGCCAAATTTTCCGACCATAAAGATATAACTTAAAGAACAGATACTCCATAAATTATAGACACCTTGGAGGTTTATACCTCAAAATTGTACTTCCATTAACAAAAGAGGAATGATTGTGTGAGCTCGAGCTCATACCTTGGTGTATGAGCTCGAGTCATCTAACGGTGGGAATTGATTTTAACACACGAGATCTTTCTCAAACTTGAAGGCATAAAATCCAATGACAGCTCCTATCCAATCACTTTTTAAAATAATCCATTAAAACACCAGTATTTACAGAATTGCCACTGCTCGAAGAATATGACGTCTGGTTTCCTTTTCTTATGTTTTTTTTTTGTTGAAGATCCTTTTCTTTTGTTACACCACGTCTTATTTCCCTTTTTTTGATTAAAATACATCCTATTTCCTTACAACTCATTTTTATTTTGTAAGCTTACCACCCGTTTGTTTTTTATTATTTTGACTTTATACCCAATTCAATAATGTAATCAGTTAAGACGTATAATTCTCAAACAAGTAATTTTATGTCTTATTTTTGTTTCTATTTTGCAAAAGAACCAGTATAGTCTTTTACGAAATTTTGAAATTTTTATTTAGTGCAAAATCCTTATATACCTCAATAGCAAAGAGTAGATGGGGATGAAGATTTTAAGTTGATTACTATTTGTAAATGGTTGGCAGCCTGGCAGGTGATGAAGAACATGAGGTTACTGAAGTAAGAGTCTATGTTTCTTGGTGCTTGTGGAAGGGGAGAATTAACTGTACATTCAATAGTGTTCAACCAAATATATATAGGATTATCCAAGAAGCACAATTACTACAACAAGATTTTTCGGGTATTGAACACACTGCAAATAATACCGAAATCCTAAATCCTATTGTGAAGTCTCGATTCTGGGCAGCACCACAGGAGGATAAACTGAAGATTAATTTTGATGCTTCATTACTTCATGGACGGACAGTGGGGCAGCAATATGTCGAAATAGTGATGGGTATTCGTAATGGCTATGGTCCAAACCTGGTCAGCGACTTCAACCATGGAAGCAGAAGCACGAGCTGCAAAATTGGCGACATACTTGGCATTAAACCTCCAGGAGTACGAGTGTATAATTGAAGGTGATGTGAAGACTGTGATTGATGCTTGCTCGATGAATTTGAAGGAGACTCCTTGAAAAATTAGACCTATCATTATGGAGATTCAAGGTAATGTGGATAACATTGGAAATATTGAATTCAAATTTTCTTCTCGTGGACTTAATATGGTAGCACACCTACTAGCAAAAAAATTCTTTAATGTTGATTTGAAGCAAACTTTGGAGATATATGATATTCCCAGGTACAATATAAGTCAATTGGCGACTGATGTAACCACAATGAATTATTGCTCTGGTAGCTAATAAATTAGGACGATTGTCTAGTTTCATAAAAAAAGACTATCCTCACTTTTCAGTAAAATAAAAATAAAAATTAAAACATAGAATTACGTTTTTTTTTTGTTAAGAAAGACATAAAATTACTTGGATAAGAATTGTATAGATAATTTGATAGATTTTTTTTTGGTTGTTGAAAAGTTTGATAATGTCTTTAATTTGACAACAAAATCGAAACATAGAGTTACTTTTTTTTTTGTCAAGAAAGACATAAAATTACTTGGATAAGAATTGTATAAATAATTTGATAGTTTTTTTTCGGTTGTTGAAAAGTTTGATAATGTCTTTAATTTGACAACAAAGTTGGAAAAACAAGGAAGAAAGTTCGATCAGATCAATGTATAACTACTTGAGAACAGGCAGTAACGAACCAATGCATGACGCAACAGACTGGTTTTTCATTTGGAATATGAACACGATACCGCGCATAAAACTATTCCTATGGAAATGCTGCACTAATAGCTTACCTGTTAGAGACAAAATCGGCAAATTTATTGGCAATATATATATAACTGTATTAATTGCAATGCCAAAGAATCTTTAGACCATGTGATGGTACATTGTGACTACGCTAGAACTATTTGGTTTCAGTTCCAGATACGATCGGAACACTTAACCACAGTTTCACAATGGATCCAACATGGAAACTATTAGATGAGGAACATACTACTCTATATGCAAAAATACTTTGGTTTATATGGAAAGCAAGATGCGAAAATTACTTTCAATCTACTAAGCAAACCCATTTTCAGATCATTGAAAGAATCAAGCAAACATCTACCACACCACTGAAAATTGAATCTATACTAACAAACAAATGCAGGGAAAAACCAAAGCAACAACAATGGAGACCTCCATCGACACCATTCCTCGAGATTAACATAGATGCTTCCTTTCTGAAACTTACAGAACCGGCTGGAATTGGATGTATCATTCATGATGAGAAAACAAATTTTGTAGCAGCAGCAGATACAGTTCGTGGCCAAAATGCAGAAGAATGCGAATGTTTAGCTCTTCACTTCAGTCTCATGTGGGCAATTCAACTTCATATCAAATACGTTAATTTACATCGAAAGTGATAATCTTAACCTAATCAACTTCGCCAATAACCAAAGTGATGGTCTTCATTGGCAATCGAGACGAATCATTTCTACGTCGCTGGTACTCAGGAATCAATTTACAGAAATCGTCTTCAGTCACGTACCCAGAGAATGTAATTCTAAAGCAGATGCACTGACAAAATGGGGTAGAACCAATGATTAGAAGAAAATTTGGAATGTAGCTCCACCGTTTATTTCTGCTTTAAATTAGTGTGCTTTGTAAGAATGGTTATTTTTAGTTTAATATTCTCATAAAACAAAAAGGAAGAAAGGAGTTGTAAGGAAATCAAACGTGTTCCAACAAACGAAAAGGAAACCAGGCGTCATGTTCTTTAATTAGTGGCAATTCTGTAAATACTAGTGTTTTAATGGATTATATTTGGGTTATTTCCCAAATAGCCCCCAACTTTGTGACCCGTTTCCTGCTTAGCCCCCTACTTTAGTAAAAATACCCAGACGGCCCCCTTTTTAAGATTCCGTTATAACACCGTTAACTAGTCATCATTTCTCTCTCCTCCATCTCTTCACCTCTCTCTGCCACCTCATCGTCTTCTCCGGCAAAAGTCGTCGGCCGCAAATTTTCCGGCCGGTGATGTGACACGAAAATGTCACGTTTGGAGAGCCTAACTTAGACTAATTAGTCCTTATCGAGTGTTATCAATAATATTTTATGTGTTTTTCTTGTTAGGTATCATTTTTGGAGATAAACATGAAAACCGGAATAAAAGGAACGAATTGTCACTATCATTTCATGTGCCGAAAACAAGAGAAAAAGATTTCAAGCAAATCATATGACAAGTGGAGTCAATGACGAGTCCGACGGTGAAAACGGAATTCAATTCGGAGTTCGGACGGGGAAGATATGAAAGAGAGAAGCCAAAGTCTTTTCTTGAAGGCACTCTCCTTTGTTTCTAGTTGGGAATCAAAGTCAAACCCAAAGAAAAACCAAAAGCGCACAAAGAAAAGGATTAGAGATGTTAGAGGCACCTCTTTAGGGTCCAAGGTGAAATGGTCTAAAGACTTAGTCAAACTTTGACTAAGTCTAGGGTTTGACTCAAGTTAGAGAAGAGGGGGTCAAAGACACTATTCATCATCTTCTTGAGCAAGAACTAACCAAGGAAGGGAGAGAGAAAAGGGCTAGGGTTCTTGGGGTGTTTTTTGAAGTTTTTTAGGGTTTGGTAGTGAGAGAAAGAGAGAAGAAGGAGAAGGAGGAGTGCCGGCCAAAGCAAGGCCGGCCAAGCTCAAGGCCGGCCTAGCCTTGGCCGGCAGCAGCTCGGCCTGCTCGGGATGGTAATGGAGGACGCTTCCACGGAAAGCTGCAGCACGTTCTACGGGACGCATCTGCAACACGGGAGCTTCTCGCGGACGCGTACAGCACCAATGGAGGACGAGACCGGAAGCTTCCACGGGATGCGGCTGCTGCAGCTAGGGCCTGCACTCCGGGACGCATCTGCAGCACGACTGTCTTCACGGGACGCGGCTGCAGGTCGGACATGCTCGGGACAGAAGCTACCGGCTCGGATTTAAGCTATTTTGGCCGGAAACTTCATACTTTGGCCGGAACTTTTTTTGTCGGAATTCTAGGGTTCCGGCAACCTTCTTGATCCGAAACCATGGGGCTTTTACTTCTCACGTCCTTGGCTAACTTCCCATGTGGTTTGATTTGGTTTTGGACTACAAATTTCTAGAGAGAGAAAGCTAGGGTTAGCTTTAATGGAGGTTGTGTTCTAAATGGAGAAGATGATGGTGGTCGCTATGGGGAACCCAGAAATTTGCTAAGGGGAGATCGGCTGCAACAAAAAAACTCATATTTTCCGACGAACTTAGCCTCGAACCACATTTAAAAAGGGGGATTCTCTCATCATTTTCTTTCCTATTTCTTATTCAATCACCATGTTTAGCTAACTTTAGTGTCTTGATTATATGAGATGAAATGTGATGAATTCGTGATTATGTTTAATATGATTTGATGTTTTGATTATAAATTGATGTTCATTTATTTCGATTATTGTTTTGACCATATTTTCATGTGTCTTGTCAAGCACTTCACGTAGTTAATAGACGAAACGAAGTATTCGATATCGATCGTAGTCTAAGTCATATTTTCATGTGTCTTGTCATGCACTTCACATAGTTAGGCGACTAGACAACACTTTCGTTGACTCGGGATTAACCGATTAAGGCGTTTGTTTGACTAAGTATGATCTCCGGATATACGTAGTGCTTATAGACATCACCTTAGGAGTCGAACATCGGTTATACTTTGAACATTAGATCGGATCATACTTAGTTGTAGGTTTATCATTATCGGATTCTCGGTTCGACACCTCACTCACTTATTTATCTCCCGACTCTTGTTGCCTCCCGACTCTTGTTCCTCCGACACTTCTCTTGAATCTCTCTCGCCCATTTTACTTTGCTAATTTATTTTAGTTTTACTTGTTTTAATCTCTTAGTGCTTACTCAATCATAAACCTCTCACTTTAATCTTGTTCTTTCCTTTTTAGTCTAAGTTAGTGAGTGACTCGTAGACCGGTGGGCTAGACTCTCCCGATAACAGGACTACCAACCTATCCTTGGATCGACTCCGGTTTTCCCGATAATCCCGGCAACGGAACCATTTTTATTTTATTTTATTTTATTTTATTATATATATATATATATTTTATTTTATCGAAATAAATGAACATTAATTTGTAATCAAAACATCAAATCATATTAAACATAATCACGAATTCATCACATTTCATCTCATATATTCGACACACTAAAGTTAGCTAAACATGATGATTGAATAAGAAATGGAAAGAAAATGATGAGAGAATCCCCCTTTTTCGTTGTGGTTCGAGGCTAAGATCGTCGGAAAATATGAGTCTTTAAGGTGCAGCCGATCTCCCCTTAGCAAAATTCTGGGTTCCCCATAGCGACCACGATCATCTTCTCCATTTAGAACTCAACCTCCATTAAAGCTAAACCCTAGATTTCTCTCTCTACAATTTCTAACCCAAAATGAAATTAAACCACATGAGAAGCTAGATCAAGACATGGGGAATAAAAGCCTAAGGTTTCGGATCAAGAAGGTTGCCGGAACCCTAGAAAATTCCGGCCAAAGGATGGTCAAAATCCGACCAAAATGGTGAGTTCCGGCCAAGAAGCCACTATCCCGAGCCGTCCCGTGCTTGTTCCGAGCTGCCGCGCACGTCCCACAGCCGTCCCGTGCTCCATGACGTGAAACCCGAGCCCTCCATGAAGATCCGAGTTGCTGGTCGCGTGCAAGAATCTCCTGCCCGAGCAGTGAAGAAGCTGCTGTTCTTCCCGTGCTGTGCAACTGCTGTTCCGGTCTGTTGTGCGTCTCCCGTGCAGCTCCCGAGCAGCTCTCGAGCAGCTGCTTGTGCTGCAGCCCGAGCTGCTGCTCGGCCGGCCAAAGCTAGGCCGGCCTAGCGTGCTGGCCGGCCCTAGCTTTGGCCGGATTCTCCTTCCTCTCTCTTGTCTTTCTCTTCAAACCCTCTCTTTCAAGCTCTCTATCTAGCAACCAAGAACTTCCAAACTTGAAACCCTAGATCTCTTCTTTCTCTCTTTTTCTTCTTTTCTTGCTTAGTTTCCTAGGTTGAAGATGATGAATAGTGTCTTTGACCCCCAACTTGTGTTTACTACTCAAACCCTAGGGTCCCTTGACTTAGTCAAACCCATAAGGTTATTTTGACTTGGACCATAAAGAAGGGTGCCCATAAAATTTCTACATATTTCTTTCTTCTTCTTTTTCTTTGTGGGCTTTTGGCTTGTCTTTGGGCTTGACTTGACTTCAAATTAGAAACAAAGGAGAGTGCCTTCAAATAAAGACCTTGGCTTCTTTCTTTCATATCTTTTCCGTCCGAACTCGGAATTGACATCCGTTTTCACCGTCGGACTCGTCATTGCCTCCACTTGTAATTTGACTTGCTTGAAGTCATTTTCTCTCGTTTTCGGCACATGAAATGATAGTGACAATTCGTTCCCATTATTCCGATTTTCATGTCTAATTCCAAAATAGGTACCTAACATGAAAAACACATAAAATATTATTGATAACACTCGAAAAGGAATAATTAGTCTAAGTTAGGCTCTCCAAATGTGACATTTAGTGTCATATCAAGATCCCCAAACTTAAACTTTGCTAGTCCTCGAGCAAATAAAACAAAATAAAAGCCTAACTCACTTTCGGAGGCATCCCGGTTGCATTTAGCGTATGCAACAAGCCTTTAAACCTCTAGGTTACCCCTAGAGGACGAGTTTTGTCTCGTGAGGGTTTCCATAGATGATACCCACAAACATCGAGTCTCATGGGACACAAGGGTCATAGATAAGCATAGTTCACATAGTAAAGGGTTTAAGCATGTCAGCACATAATGAATCAAGTAAATAAGTTCATGTAAAAGCTAAGGGCCTCTTCACTAATGATGTCATCCTAAAATGCACGTGTCATGCCATAATGAGTAACATCTATGTTCCGAAGCTACAACGCCTTGATTCCTAGTTTAGTACATTTCGCCTCGACTTCGGCCTCACGGACATACACTCCAAATATGAAATCACTCAAGAATGGTTCGCTCGTATGTGTGAGTGTGATCACTAACATGGACTCAACACATAAAAAGGGGTAAGGACAACATTTTCGAACGAATGATCTTCGAAAAGGAATTAGCCACTAAATAGAGTGGGGAAACTCACTCACCCTTCTCACCCATTCTACCCTCTAAAAATGCCTTCTAAAGTTTAGCGGATACTAGAGATGGATTAATGATGGTGGATTCCCGAGAATTTCGACCTCCTCATGATAGAACCTCTTAAGCATTTCCACATTAGTTTCTTGCCTCGAATACTTATTCATGAACATACACACAAACACACATATATACAATCACATCACTCACACAAAAGAGCTACCATGCTCTAACATAACATAAACAACTTTATTTCATTCTTGCTTTCTTTTTTCTTTTTTTTTTTTTTTTTTTTTTTTTTTTTTTTTTTTTTTTCATTTTCTTTTTTTTTTCATAACACAAATACAATCAACTAAAACAAAAATACAACACACATAACTCTATTCTTGCAATCAACTTTTTCCATTTCATACTTGCTTTGACATTATTCTTTCTTTCTTCTCATGTCTTCATTCTCGGTATATAAGATGATGATGGTAATGGAGTATCCGCCTCCCTCTAGTTGACACTCTTATTGGGTTTCATGGACTACAAGGGCAAGGTTAATTCGCTATCCTAATGTCACTCCTAGTGGCTAAGAAAGTTGAGCACACGAGATCAAATGAGCTCTTTTGATAGTTACGAGGTTGAGTAGCTCTTCATTCTACTCGGAGTTAGCGCGGAAGAGTACACTCGAAGGACAATTTAGGCTTTGAGCTCTCACATCGGTTAAGTCTCCACTAATGGCTACTCTAGGTCTCTTAGAGATGTTTCTTCTTCACTAAGATGTTACTCCCATAGCATAACACAAACACTCAAAGACTCGACTTTCATGCAAAGACCATTAGCAATCACAAAACCCATCAACTCGATACATATGCATCAACATCCTTAAAACTATCACTACAATCACATTCAAATCTACTCAAAATGTTCAAAAATTTTCAAATTTTGGCTAATTTGAACCCTTTTGTCTTTGAAACCCATGGTCATGCATTGGCTATGGTCATATCCCACATCCCCAAACTTAAAACTAACATTGTCCTCAATGGTCTAAGCATACACTCACCAAAAGATAAAGAGGCACATCAATTTAAAGAGAAGAGTGGAAAGATATTACCATAACCGAAGGAGATAAAAGATGATACTACCAAGACTCATGTATAACGAGGTTCCAAGTTGATGCCAAGCTCACGCCATCCCCAAACTTGGTACAAACCACGCCTTAGAAGTAAAACATATAAGAAATGCTCCTAAAATATCCAAAAATATAATGAGAATGAAGCACATAAAAAAGCAAGACCATATAAAATGACCACTCACGCGGGATCACTCGATTGCATTTAGCTATGCAATTAGCCTTTGATTCTCTTGTTTTCACACAAGAGCACGAGTTATGTCTCACGGAGGGTTTCCAGAGATGCTACCCACAAACATCAAGACCCATCTTAATCGGCTAACGATCATATAGCAAAAGACGGAAGATTTGGGGGTCAACCCAAAGAAAGCTATATACAAATGCTAAAAGTCTCACAATAATATCAAAGCATATAAGTGCACGTGAGACTAAAAACGAAAAGAGACCATCCCCAAACTTAGTGGATGCACGGTCCACTAAGTACGCATAAATGCTAGGGGCGACGACTAAGAAGTCGTCAAAAGGATCGACATATAAGTGAAGTGAGAGGAGATCAGTCGAAGGCAAAAAGTCAAACTCAAGCTTAGTGCATAAAACATCCACTAAGTCCCTAGACATGCTAGGGAAGACGTCCGACGTGTCCCATAAGGGGTCAACAACCGAGTCTGAGATCATGTGGAAGGTCGAACTAGACTCTAAGGGTAAGGCAATAGGCTCGGGGACCAAGTCAAGGTCCATAAGTTCCTTAGGTAAATAATCCAACAAGTTATCCGCTATCTCTTTAACTACTATGTTATCGACATCCTTAAAGGCATCGGGAGCCTCAAAGTTACGCATATTACCTTCCATTCTACATAACTCATCCAAGTAATCACTAGTGCTAAAAATTGGAAAGTTCAATAACGTGTGATCCCCAAACTTGCTCATAGAGCTGTCATCCTGAACATTACAATCTAATGTAGTCTGATCATGGTGAGATGACAATGGTCGAGGGAGTGAGCAACAAGGGTCATCGGCCAATTCCGTCTCAAAAGGTCTATCAGGAGCTTCTTCGACATTTAACTTAAGTCTAGAGTCAAGTGTATTACCCTCACCATCATTCATAGTCTCCTCTTGAGTTTGGGGTGCGCAAACCCCTTCATCGTCGATGATAGGCTCCGACTCAATTCTATTAACAATATTGAGAATCCATTCCGGGATCTCTTTGATTTCTCGATTGAATCTAGTTTGGTACTCTAAAATTGCTTGGAAAGTGTCTTCAGACATCTCCTCGTAATAAGGTACATGAGTATAACTAGACGAAGACTCTCGCGGAACACGGATCATGGGACAATACTCGGTCAAATGGTCTAAGCTTGCACAAATAGCACAAACCGGGTTAATGGTCTCCAAGGTCCTTTCTTCACTACCTTCATGTATATACATAGACTCGACTCTTTGAGTGGAATCATCAAGTCGGGAATTGTCATCCCTAAGTGAACCGTTCATATATGCTTGTCGATAGTCACGAAGACTTCGACGTGGTCGACCAATACTAATGGAACTACGGTTATCATCCAATGACAAATCCATACATGAAGGTGTGGTCATCCCAAATTCTTGTCGATAGTCTCGAAGACTCTGACGGGGTTGGTTACCCTCACGCTCATAATCTCTAAAACCATATTCATGACGAGTCTCACTGACTCCATACATCCGTCGATATTCACCCATGGTCATCCTAGGTCGGTCAGACTCAACTCGCCTATTCCTATCACTAGTCGGAACATTCCTATATAAATTTGAGTAGTCCTGATGACTTGTAGATGGTCGACTAGTGTTGGAAAGGGTTCGCATAAGGTCATTCTCATCAAATGACCAACTCGCCATGATCTCACAATGTTCAAGGATACTAACACACAATCACAAAATGGGAGCTAACACTTAAAGAACTAAACAATCACACACAAGTAAAAAGGATGAGGTAGAATGCGATACTATCGAGTGCTCCTCTCGTTTCGTTCGCCTTTCTTCTTAAGCTTCTCGATTCCTTCCTTTTCCTTCGCCTTTATGTCACTTTTGGCTCTTTTCTATAAAACCGTACCTAAAAAAAATGAAATTAAGAAAGTACAAAATAAGATAAAGACGTCTAAGAAGCAAATAACACTAAACTATTGAAAAAAACAACAAACGATATCCTAACTACTAAACCTATCCCCGGCAGCGGCGCCAAAAACTTGATGCACCCGAAAAGGTTGCACATCCAAGCGGAGGTATCAAGTAGTAACCGGTAAAACCGGAGTCGATCCAAGGATAGGTTGGTAGTCCGGTTATCGGGAGAGTCTAGCCCACCGGTCTACGAGTCACTCACTAACTTAGACTAAAAAGGAAAGAACAAGATTAAAGTGGGAGGTTTATGATTGAGTAAGCACTAAGAGATTAAAGCAAGTAAAACTAAAATAAATTAGCAAAGTAAAATAGGCGAGAGAGATTCGAGAGAAGTGTCGGAGGAACAAGAGTCGGGAGGCAACAAGAGTCGGGAGATAAATAAGTGAGAGAGGTGTCGAACCGAGAATCCGATAATGATAAACCTACAACTAAGTATGATCCGATCTAATGTTCAAAGTATAACCGATGTTCGACTCCTAAGGTGATGTCTATAAGCACTACGTATATTCGGAGATCATACTTAGTCAAACAAACGCCTTAATCGGTTAATCTCGAGTCAACGAAAGTGTTGTCTAGTCGCCTAACTATGTGAAGTGCATGACAAGACACATGAAAATATGACTTAGACTACGATCGATATCGAATACTTCGTTTCGTCTATTAACTATGCGAAGTGTTTGACAAGACACATGAAAATACGATCAAAACGATTATCGAAATAAATGAACATCAATTTATAATCAAAACATCAAATTATATTAAACATAATCACGAATTCATCACATTTCATCTCATCTAATCAAGACACTAAAGTTAGTTAAACATGGTGATTGAATAAGAAATGGGAAAGAAAATGATGAGAGAATCTCCCTTTTTCGATGTGGTTCGAGGCTAAGATCGTCGGAAAATATGAGTTTTTTTTTTGTTGCAGCCGATCTCCCCTTAGCAAATTTATGGGTTCCTCATAACGACCACCATCATCTTCTCAATTTAGAACACAACCTCCATTAAAGCTAACCCTAGCTTTCTCTCTCTAGAAATTTGTAGTCCAAAACCAAATCAAACCACATGGGAAGTTAGCCAAGGACGTGAGAAGTAAAATCCCCATTGTTTCGGATAAAGAAGGTTGCCGGAACCCTAGAAATCCGACAAAACAAGTTCCGGCCAAAGTATGAAGTTTCCGGCCAAAATAGCTTAGATCCGAGCCGGTAGCTTCTGTCCCGAGCATGTCCGACCTGCAGCCGCGTCCCGTGAAGACAGCCGTGCTGCAGATGCGTCCCGGAGTGCCGGCCCTAGCTGCAGCAGCCGCATCCCGTGGAAGATTCCGGTCTCGTCCTCCATTGCTGCTGTACGCGTCCGCGAGAAGCTCCCGTGTTGCAGATGCGTCCCGTAAAACGTGCTGCAGCTTTCCGTGGAAGCGTCCTCCATTACCATCCCGAGCAGGCCGAGCTGCTGCCGGCCAAGGCTAGGCCGGCCTTGAGCTTGGCCGGCCTTGCTTTGGCCGGCACTCCTCCTTCTCCTTCTTCTCTCTTTCTCTCACTACCAAACCCTAAAAAACTTCAAAAAACACCCCAAGAACCCTAGCCCTTTTCTCTCTCCCTTCCTTGGTTAGTTCTTGCTCAAGAAGATGATGAATAGTGTCTTTGACCCCCTCTTCTCTAACTTGAGTCAAACCCTAGACTTAGTCAAAGTTTGACTAAGTCTTTAGACCATTTCACCTTGGACCCTAAAGAGGTGCCTCTAACATCTCTAATCCTTTTCTTTGTGGGCTTTTGGTTTTTCTTTGGGTTTGACTTTGATTCCCAACTAGAAACAAAGGAGAGTGCCTTCAAGAAAAGACTTTGGCTTCTTTCTTTCATATCTTCCCCGTCCGAACGCCGAATTGAATTCCGTTTTCACCGTCGGACTCGTCATTGACTCCACTTGTCATATGATTTGCTTGAAATCTTTTTCTCTCGTTTTCGGCACATGAAATGATAGTGACAATTCGTTCCTTTTATTCCGGTTTACATGTTTATCTCCAAAAATGATACCTAACAAGAAAAACACATAAAATATTATTGATAACACTCGATAAGGACTAATTGGTCTAAGTTAGGCTTTCCAAATGTGACATTTTCGTGTCACATCAAGATCCCCAAACTTAAACTTTGCTAGTCCTCGAGCAAATAAAATAAAATAAAAGCCTAACTCACTTTCGGAGGCATCCCGGTTGCATTTAGCGTATGCAACAAGCCTTTAAACCTCTAGGTTACCCCTAGAGGACGAGTATTGTCTCGTGAGGGTTTCCATAGATGACACCCACAAACATCATGGTTTCAAATAAACAAGGGTCCAACATCCAAATCATAAATAAGCATGGTTCATCTAGTAAAGGGTTTAAGCATGTCAACACATAATGAATCAAGTAAATAAGTTCTTGTAAAAGCTAAAGGCCTCTTCACTAATGATCTCATCCTAAAATGCACGTGTCATGCCATAATGAGTAACATCTATGTTCCGAAGCTACAACGCCTTGATTCCTAGTTTAGTACATTTCGCCTCGACTTCGGCCTCACGGACATACACTCCAAATATGAAATCACTCAAGAATGGTTCGCTCGTATGTGTGAGTGTGATCACTAACATGGACTCAACACATAAAAAGGGGTAAGGACAACATTTTGGAACGAATGATCTTCGAAAAGGAATTAGCCACTAAATAGAGTGGGGAAACTCACTCACCCTTCTCACCCATTCTACCCTCTAAAAATGCCTTCTAAAGTTTAGCGGATACTAGAGATAGATTAATGATGGTGGATTCCCGAGAATGTCGACCTCCTCATGATAGAACCTCTTAAGCATTTCCACATTAGTTTCTTGCCTCGAATACTTATTCATTAACATACACACAAACACACATATATACAATCACATCACTCACACAAAAGAGCTAACATGCTCTAACATAACATAAACAGCTTTATTTCATTCTTGCTTTCTTTTTTCTTTTTTTTTTTTTTTTTTTTTTTTTTTTTTTTTT
>BEHA01050322.1:1362423-1384099 GCA_002897215.1 Eschscholzia californica subsp. californica | reverse complement strand
ATGGAAAGAAAATGATGAGAGAATCCCCCTTTTTCGTTGTGGTTCGAGGCTAAGATCGTCGGAAAATATGAGTCTTTAAGGTGCAGCCGATCTCCCCTTAGCAAAATTCTGGGTTCCCCATAGCGACCACAATCATCTTCTCCATTTAGAACTCAACCTCCATTAAAGCTAAACCCTAGCTTTCTCTCTCTACAATTTCTAACCCAAAATGAACCAAACCACATGAGAAGCTAGATCAAGACATGGGGAATAAAAGCCCTAAGGTTCCGGATCAAGAAGGTTGCCGGAACCCTAGAAAATTCCGGCCAAAGGATGGTCAAAATCCGGCCAAAATGGTGAGTTCCGGCTAAGAAGCCACTATCCCGAGCCGTCCCGTGCTTGTTCCGAGCTGCCGCACACGTCCCACAGCCGTCCCGTGCTCCATGACATGAAACCCGAGCCCTCCATGAAGATCCGAGCTGCTGGTCGCGTGCAAGAATCTCTTGCCCGAGCAGTGAAGAAGCTGTTGTTCCGGTCTGTTGTGCGTCTCCCATGCAGCTCCCGAGCAGCTCTCGAGCAGCTCTCGAGCAGCTCTCGAGCAGCTGCTTGTGCTGCAGCCCGAGCTGCTGCTCGGCCGGCCAAAGCTAGGCCGGCCTAGTGTGCTGGCCGGCCCTAGCTTTGGCCGGATCCTCCTTCCTCTATCTTGTCTTTCTCTTCAAACCCTCTCTTTCAAGCTCTCTATCTAGCAACCAAGAACTTCCAAACTTGAAACCCTAGATCTCCTCTTTCTCTCTGTTTCTTCTTTTCTTGCTTGGTTTCCAAGGTTGAAGATGATGAATAGTGTCTTTGACCCCCCAACTTGTGTTTACTACTCAAACCCTAGGGTCCCTTGACTTAGTCAAACCCATAAGGCTATTTTGACTTGGACCATAAAGAAGGGTGCCCATAAAATTTCTACATCTTTCTTTCTTCTTCTTCTTCTTCTTCTTTGTGGGCTTTTGGCTTGTCTTTGGGCTTGACTTGACTTTAAATTAGAAACAAAGGAGAGTGCCTTGAAATAAAGACCTTGGCTTCTTTCTTTCATATCTTTTCCGTCCGAACTCGGAATTGACTTCCGTTTTCACCGTCGGACTCGTCATTGCCTCCACTTGTAATTTGATTTGCTTGAAGTCATTTTCTCTCGTTTTCGGCACATGAAATGATAGTGACAATTCGTTCCCTTTATTCCGATTTTCATGTCTAACTCCAAAATAGGTACCTAACATGAAAAACACATAAAATATTATTGATAACACTCGAAAAGGAATAATTAGTCTAAGTTAGGCTCTCCAAATGTGACATTTTAGTGTCACATCAGCCGGCGGCCTTCTAACTTCAATAAAAAAAAATTAATACTTTTTCTCTCTCCTCTTTCTCTCTCTAAAAAAAGTTTTTTGTTTTTTTTTTCTCTCTCTTTAGAACAGATCTAGAGAGAGGATCTGTTGAAGGTCTGTTCGGGAGAAAAAATATTAAATTTTTTTTTGAAGTTTGAAGGTCGCCGGCCAGAAAATTGGCCGGTCGACGGCTTTTGCCGGAGAAGACGATGAGGTGGCGAGATGATGAGGTGGCAGAGAGAGGTGATGAGATGGAGGAGAGAGAAATGATGACTAGTTAACGGTGTTATAACAAAATCTTAAAAAGGAGGTCATCTGGGTATTTTTGCTAAAGTAAGAGGCTAGGCAGGAAACCGGTCACAAAGTTAGGGGCTATATGGGACATAACCCATTATATTAAAAGTGAACTGATATGAGCTGTCATTGGACTCTATGCCTTCACGTGAGAGAAAGATCTCATGTGTTATAATAAATTCCCACCATTAGATGACTGGAGCTCATACATAAGGTATGAGCTCGAGCTCATCCAATCACCGCTCTTCACAAAATGGCAAGGAGGGCATGCCCTAGTTAACTTAAAATTCCTCCTTTAATAGACTAGGAAGAGATAAACCAAAAGAGAAATGCTGTGTTTACAACTAAAAATCTGGAAAAGGTAATTCAGATCTAGTTGCATCCAAAGTGGGATTTGTTTCAAAATACATTTATTATTAATTTGAGCCCCGATTCAATGAGCTTGAGCTCATGTAGAGAGATATGAGCTCGAGCTAGATCACCGTTGATCTACTTAGATCAACTAGATGTACAGCTGTATTTCACCTAAAAATAAGGAGTACTTACAACTATTGGTTAATAACTCATACAAAACATCTTTAATTACAAAATTGCCATATCCCTTTATTCCTGAGATTGCCTTCGATAAGATTGATGATGAAGATGGGGAAGAATCAAAGGAAACTGTCTCATCAAGAGGAAGTGCGGAGTGGGGAAGAAAACGACTCCAATGAGTTGGGTGTTGAAGATTTTGCATGTAAGATCTCTTTGGGATGGACAGGAAAACGAAAATGAAAAGGATAAGGAGTGGTTAAAATAGGTATTACTCTTTTTATAACTTGAAGTTTTAGAGAAAGAAAATGAAAATGAAAAGGATAAAGATGAAGATTGTTCTTGCTGTAATTTTGAAGATTCTGAATTTTGGAGTAGTTAAAATAGGTATTACTCCTTTTATAACTTGATCTTCCAATCAAATTCAGAGTTACTCTATAAAGAATTTTTAACATTGAAATCTTAAGTTTTTTATTGGTAAAGAAGGAACAATCCCAATTTTTTTAGGCAAACTGACTCTTCAACCCGTTAGTTCAATCATTCAGTTATGATTCTTATAAGATCCTAAGCAACTATAAGTTTGGTGTCTCTTTTTGCTCTCAGATCTCATTAAAACATATAGAGAGATAATCACATAGTAAAGAAATATCATCTTCTTCCTGCTGCTCCCTTCTTCATTTTTTCATATTTTTCCATAAAGTTTCCGAAGGAAATAAAGATTTAAAAAGAGATAAGAGAAAATTCGATTGTGTTACTAGGTTTTCACACCTGAACCGAATGAGGAAGAAAACAGTTTTTGAGAGAAAACTCTTTTGTTTTGATAATGAAATTTATCTGATTCAATTCAATTCTAAGGTTTTGACAGTGTTTCTTCTTCACCTTTCAAGATCTCAACATCTAAAATAGCTTCAGGAATAAAGAGATGACAATTTTGTAATTAAAGATGTTTGTATGGGTTTTTAACTAATAGTTGTAGGTACTCCTTATTTTTTAGGTGAAATACAGCTGGACATTTAGTTGATCTAAGTAGATCAACAGTGATCCAGCTCGAGCTCATATCTCTCTACATGAGCTCAAGCTCATTGAATCGGGGCTCATTAATTTTACAGATTTCCCAAGTTATCCTTTTTTTTTCTCTCTTTAAAACTTCAACTATTACCTTTTATTTCTTTCTCTCTCTAGACCTTCCTTGCTGTTAAATTCTTTCTAAATCAAAGTATCACCAAAATCTAGGGCAACATCATTTTATCAAGAAACCAATAATGGTTTAGTGAACAAGGACATCAAAGTGAGGCCAATGTTATAATTGGCAAAATATTCATTTAAAACCCTACTCTTCATGATGAACACTATCTTAATATTCTGCTTGATGCTGAAAGCAGGGACGGATCCAGGATTTTCATTTAGGGGGTGCGAATTTATATACTTAAATTTTTTTTAAACACAGTAGTTAACAAACTATTAATATTCATTAATTATATTAATACATTAACGACTCCAAACGCAATTGATTCTACGAGAGTTCATATTTTGAAACGTTCCATAATCGACTCATTGTCAATTTCACTAAAAACTTTTTTTCAATAAAAACCACTAAACTATCATTCAGCCACGGAAGACTCATCTTGTTTCTTAAACGTGTTTTAACTAGCTTCATAGCTGAAAAAGTTCTTTTAACGGAGGCAGTTGCAACAGGCAAAGTGAGTGCTAAAGTGATAATCAAATAAAGTAAATGATATGCTTTGTCTCTCGTAGTTTCCACTAATGTTTTAGCAAGAACTCCAATCCCATCTAAATTTGAGAAATCATCATTCTGCCTCATATCGTAAATGTAATTATCAAGTTGAGAATTGAAGTTTGTTAGGTTTAAGGTAGTTGAATTGAATACTATAGAAATTTAGGATAGTTGAATTGAATATTATAAAGTTTATGGTGAAGAATTGAAGTTTGTAGGAGTTTATGGTAGATGAATTGATGTTATTAAGGTAGTTGAAGAATTTTAGAAGTTAGGATAGTTGAAATATTAAAAGTTAATAATATTTCAACTAGTGGGATTCGAAACTAGCACCTCGTGCTCCCACGACCCAAACTATAACGACTTAACCATTGAGCCAAGTACTATTTCATGTCATCAATACACACAATCGGGCATATATAGGGTGTAAACACATAAATGTACAAAAACACTCAAATGCTTATACACGGTTTCGAAGTCACAACCTCACGTTCCAAACGCAGCACCTTCACCACTAAGCCAAAGCCTAGCTTGTGTGAATTTATTACATCAGCTCTTATATATCAGATGTAACTATATACATATTAAAAAGAAAAACTACTACTACTATATTATTTTTTCGGGAGGATCCATGGGGTGCGGCCGCACCCCCTCGCACCCCCATGGATCCGCCCCTGGCTGAAAGCCTGAATTCTTAAAAAAGTTTGATGTTCTAATTCTTTTTAATTTGACAAATTATGATTTCAGTGAGTGACAAAAGAAAGATAACTATAATAACTGAAAGATTTTAGGAATAAATTAATAGAAATCTAAAGTTATTGAGTCATTTATGGAATACAGACAAATATATTTGGGTGCTAGTGATTGGGAACTTTGGTAAGTTATTATTGTTTAAGATAGACATAAAGAGATTTTTCTTAGAGAGAAGATTCTTGCATAAGAAGAAGAAGGACCGTTTTTGGAAAGAGATTAGTAAGCACTATAAAGATTTAGAGAAAGAAAGAAAATATATGGCAACTTTTGAAAATAAGAGAAAGAATAGAGGGCAGTTTTGAAACATTACAAAAATAGAGACAAGTTACATTTCATCAATTTCTGAGAACAAAATTTAATTATAGTTTTGAAAAGAATTCAGTCGGTAAGAAGGCTATCGATGTTGTTCACAACATGTCTAAAAGATATCACCAATCGGAGAGAACATGAAGATGGGTGAGAATAAAACATAGTTTATTCATGAAGATGATTAATAAGATCAACAACTGTGTGAGGACAAAGATGAAAAATAATAATTAGTGACAAGGTTAAAACTGGAAAAAAGATTGACATTAAGAGAGTTTAGACGAAAGGGTCCATCTAGACATTCTGTGAAAGATAGGGGAGTGGAAAAAAATTGTCCATATACAAGTAACAACACTTGTTTTTTTGTTTAGGTTTATTGTAGGGTTCTAATCTCAAATCATGTTCAGATATGAAGTTATAACATCGTCACTGAAGTAGTATTTTTGTGTTTTGTTCTCAGAATCTAATTCCCCAGGTCTGGCTTGTCTAAATCTCGCTTGTTTAGGACATACTTGTTTTAGTTAAGATGTAGTGTCCCTATCATTTTTTTGGGTGCCTTTAGCACCAAGCCTTTTTAATTTCTTTTACCTAAACCGTATTCCCCCTACTTACTTTCCCCTCCTCACTAGGCAGCACGGGGTGAGTTAAAGTTGGTGGGAAACTGATGGTGGGATAGTGAAGGTGCTAAAGAGAGAAAGAGCCAAGAAGAAGGAAGGAAGGATTGGAGCTTGGTGATTGTTTTCTTTGTTTTTCTTGGTGTGAGGCTCACATTTCTTTGGTTAAGGTAGATTTCTATCTCTCTAGGGCTTGAATAGCCATTTTTATAGAAAACCTAGACAAATTAGATAACACCATAAATCCTAGATTCTAGTATTACTTGAACATAGATTAGGGTCCTTGACACAAATATATATACTAGAAGTAGTAGATTTATATTCGTACAAACTGATTTTTAGGCTACTTTGAATCTCATCTATGTGTTAGATTTTGAGGATATTTGCTATAATGACCTACTTGATGAACCATACAATCTTCATTTACATTTTCATGCTAGATTCATGTAATTACAATGATATTAGGGCTAAACCTCTTTATTTGCCATGATTTTAATATATAACTCTTATAATTAGATGCCTCTCACTATTGGACAATACTCTTTATATAGATACATGAACATGTGCTAGAAGTCAACATGATATGCGAATTTTAGGCTATTATCATCATTGATTCATTACTTGCAAACATTATAAATATGAAACTCGTATGTCGTAATATGCTAACGAATATGATTGTGATTTATGTATGTTGTGGTGTGATGCTATTATATGTGTGTGATGTGATGGAGTTGGTGGAGAGTTGTGAGAGTTTTGTGGTTGGTTCGACCCTCTCTATCGAATGTGATATTGGTATGGAGCGTATGGGGTCGACGCTAACACAATAGATGACCTTGTGGACCACACTCTCATACAACGTGGATACCAACTTGTCGTATTGCTTTTGGTTGTTTATTACAAATGGTGTGATATTATCTATGTGTGACGTGATGGAGTTGGTGAAGGGTTGTAAGAGTTTTGTGGTTGGTTCGACCCTCTCTACCGGATGTGATATAGGTATGGAGCGTATGGGGTCGGCGCTAACACAATAGATGACCTTGTGGACCACACTCTTACATAAGGTGGACACCAACTCGTCATGTCGCTTTTTGTTGTTTGTTACATATGTGGTACACTTTATTTCTAATGGTCACAACTCGGATACTATACTTGGACATCTTCACATGATATGTGGTTGTCTATTTATTTTGGTAGCTCTTGAAACTGTCTATTGAGGCTTTAGAGGTTTCGAAATCTACTTGTTGGGGTCTGACCCAACCTTTTATTTTTCAGGACAAGGAAATCGAGAAGTGCCACCTGTTTGAGCCATAGTTAGTCTTGGAGGAATTTTTTTAGTGGTTTTCTTTCTTTCTTTAGGTAGTTATTTGGAGTTGTATCTCCTAAACACTCGGTGTTATTTATGTTTTATCTTGTCCGACATTTGTGTTGATTATTTAGAGACATCTTGTGAGTTTTGAGAACCTTGGTAAAGTTTTATTAGATGATTTATTGTTACTTTTTGAGCTTCATGTTCGATACTATTTGTCTCCTTGATGAGTATATCGTACATGTTTACTGTTCTGTGGAGAAATGCTTTAAGTTTAGGTTTTCATGGCGGCCGACGTGGAAATCTGAATGTGGGGTGTTACAAAGTGGTATCAGAGCTCTAGGTTCATGAATCCTAGGGATTGTGTCTAGGGCTATTAGACAGTTAGAAGCAGTAGTGGCACTTTAATCTTTTCTTGGTTGTTGTGTGTGACATTAATTTAGTTTATCTCCATATTCTTCTCTTCATTAGATTCATGGACGGAGATGGAGTTATTGGTAGGGGACGTCGTAGTGCTCGCATCCGAGGCCGAGGTACAGGCCGAGGTGTAGGCAGGGGGGCATGCCGAGGTGCAGGCAAGGCGATAGGTCGAGGAGTCCTTGCCAAGGAAAGAGGATCAACAGGAACTGTGGGTACAACGACGCAGGCTGAGAGCAGTGCAACTCCAGTTCAAAATCCGAATAGAGGGGCAACGGTGACCATTGACGCAACTTCATTGCAAGATTTGATTAACATTGCAGCGGAGGCTAAAATGCGGGAGCGAGATCAGGTTCAGGTTCCAACACGGGAAACAAGAGGTCTTGTGGTACCTGTGGTGAATCAGAGACCACCGACTGAGATGACTTGGGTGCAACATTATCACCATTTCACGAAGATGGGGCCACCTGTATTGGATGGAACTGGTGACATTCAATGTGTAAGACTGACGTGATAACCGACTACACCACAGCACCACATGTTCAACAGAACAAAAAGTATCAAGAGAATTTTAGAATTTGAAGCAGGGAGAGAATCAGACAGTCTTAGAGCATGAGCAGGAGTTTCATCGACTGTCATTGTTTGCAACTCACTTGATCCCTACTAAACAGGATAAGATTGAGAGGTTTGTGAATGGGCTGCTCCCTAACATTGCGGGACAAATCATTGGTCAACCTAGTTTTGACACTTATCAGAAAGTGGTGACATGTGCTAAGGCACAAGATGACTACATTCAAGAGATGAGGAAACAGAGGAGTGTGAAGGGAGAGATGGGACATAACCAGAAATGGGGTGGTAACAACAACAAAAACAGTGGTAAGAATCGAAGTGACCGTTATCACGGGCAGCGTGATGGCAAGAGGCCTCGTACAGATCGGGATGATAGAGCAGTGGTAGCAACTGGTGGACAACCAGAACCACTGAATAGCAACTGGGGAAGACAGAGAGCTTTCCAGGAAACTTGCTACACTTGTCATGGGCAGGGTCATAGAGCAGTTGATTGTCCTAAGAAGATTGAGACTCGAACTAGTAATCAAGGGCGACAACATGATCATAATCAACAAGGGAGGTTGCAGGGACGGGGTCAGCAGCTGCAGCTGAATGTCGTAGTTCCTAGAGATGTTGGAGCACCTGCTGAGGTGGTTGAAGGTACATTTCATATTCATAGTAATCTGGGAAGAGTATTATTTGATCCTGGTGCCATGGGTACATTTATTTCTACTTCTTTTGTACGCACTTTGCCTATTGTGTTAGATCGATGTGTGAGCCCTTTTATTGTGTCGTCACTATGGGGTGGGTCTATAGTGATAGACCACATTTGTCGGGGGTGCATTATTAAGTTAGGTGAACGAGAGTTTGATCCAGACCTCTTTGTACTTCAGTTAGTTTACTACGATGTCATCCTAGGCATGGATTGGCTTGCTTTATATCATGCACTTGTGGACTGTTTTTCCAAGACGGTCACATTTTCTCTTCCGAGTGAAGAGGTGTTGGTTGTGTCTGGACTTACGAGACAGATGAGGGAGATGCACTTGGGTAACGTGGAACTGATAGAGCATCCGGTGATGGGTAAGACGCTAGAGATGATTGATGTGGTATGTGAGTACCATGGGGTGTTCAGCGATATACCAGGGTTGCCACCACGCAGAGAGGTTGACTTCTGCATAGAGTTGGAAACGGGTACTGCACCGATAGCTAGAACTCATTACCGAATGGCTCCAGTTGAACTACGTGAGCTCAAGGACCAGATTCAACAGTTACTTGACTTGGGTTTCATACGCCAGAGTAGCTGATGGGCCTAGAAAGTTTCCTAAATAGGTCACCACCCGCAAGTATACGGGCGTCAAGTAATAAATCCGGTAAGACCGGTTCGTTCCTCAGAGACTAAGTGAAACCTATTCTAAGACTTGGAAGTAAGACGGTTTTGAAAATGGTTTTGGTTTTGGTCTTAAAATAAAATAAATAAAATATTAAAATAAAATTACGGAAATGAAAATGAACTCAAATGGGGAGAGGAGTCTAGGGTTTAGGATTCCACCACATAAAATCACTTTTAGAAACAAATACTTAAAATGGTTAATTCTCTTTTTTATAACTCAGAATTTCGGATAATGAACTATCCTAATTCCGGGAGATGTTTTCGTTAAAACCGAATAAAACATAACAATGTAATCATTTTATTTTAAATAAATAAATCTCTAAACTACTATTTATCAATTAATAAGTATGAACCGTCAAATGATTTAACATAAGCACGATGCATCAAATCGAAAAGTATAAATAGTGAAAAGAAAATCTATTTATCAAACTAAAACGAATTAAACTATGAAGCATTAATCAAGAGTTAATCAATAAAAATTATATCTCTAAAAGGTCAAAAATGGGTTTCATCGTGAAACCCTAGATGGAGAGTCTTAGCTAATCATGATCGAGATTTAAATAAATATGAATAATAAAAGAGAATGGAAGAAAACTTATCTTTTTCGCTATTTCCAAACCAAACAGGGCCTTAGGGAAATGATTTCCTTCTGTTTTTCCCAAAATTCCGCCAAACAGACCCTTAGGGAAAACTATTTTCTCGTCTTCCCGGAAACGATTTCCAGGTGAGAAAATAATTTTCCTTCCCTGGTTTTTCTTCTCCTTCTCTGTTTTCTCTTTCTTTTTCTTTCAATCTTCTCTCTTTTTCTCTCTAATGAACACAGAAACTCTCTCTTAATCTTTATAACCGAATATGATGAAGAAAGAAGAAAAAATAATAATGGAGTTTTATAACTTTAATTAAATCTCTTTCTCTCTCTACAATTCAAGAGCTTCCCTCTTACTAACTCTTTCAATCTCTCCTTCTCTCTCTCACAAAGAGAAGAATCAAAAGAAAAAGAAACCTAACAGTAAACTCTCAAACTCTTTCTCACTCTAGCTTTCGGTTATACTTTAATGGCCGAATGGAGAGATGATTCTCCTCTTTCTCTCTGTCTCTCTCTGTCTCTCTCTCTCTCTCTGATTTTGCTATAGGTCGAGCTCGAGAGGATCGATCCCCAAAACCGAGTTGATTAATGCTTGGTTCTCCTCCTGTTTCTTATAGCCGAAGGAATCCGTCTCTCTCTCTAGCTCTCGAAAATATATCCGGCCGAGAGCTCGTTTCTATCTTCTTTCCTTTTCTGTTAGAAAGAGAAAATAAATCTCTCTCTCCCTCGGTTCTTCTTTCCCTAAACAATTCCCACTTTCCTCTCTTAAGCTTTCTCTCTCTACTGTAATGGATTGTTTCCAAAACAATAAGAGAAGATAAGAGAGAAAGAGAGAAACACGTGAGCTGGTGCGTTGGAATGTTGGCTGTCGATGGGGAGACTGATATGCTCCTTCACGGCTAGATGAAAATTGGTGTGACGCGAACCCTTCAGATTAAGACACGCGTGCCTTGATCTTTTCGGCCGTTAGATCTGGTTGGACGAGCTAAGAAGAATAGTTGTCCCGAAAAGTGACCGAAACTGTACCGAAATTTTCACTTCGTTGTCACCTTGCGCCACGTGTATCTGGAACGTCCTTTGCATCATTTTAGTCCATTGACTTTGACTCCAAACTTTGACTTGGACTAACTCTCTCCACAGGACTCCGATTTAACTTCCGCTTTCGCCGTTGGATTCGTTTTGAACTCTACTTTCCAGCCGAGCACTAAAATTTCCCGAACACCATCATCTCTAAATGACCAAAATGCCCTCAACACGTCTTTCTCTCGATTTTATCCAGTTTTCACACTAAACTCCGTAAAAGATACCTGGGAAAGAGAAACACATAATTCATCAGAGTAACCGCTCGAAATAGACTAACTAACCCTGGTTAAGAGATTCAGATGAGACATTTTCATGTCTCATCAGTAGCTCCCCGTGGGGTCCACCTGTTGTTTTTGTTAAACAGAAAGACGGGTCGATGAGGTTGTGTATTGATTATAGGGAGTTGAATAAGGTTACTGTGAGGAAATCTGGATTTGGGGTGTTACATAAGATAACAATATAAGTTATATTGCAGATAATAAACTTATAGTCCAGATTTATTTTATGTTTGACTCAAATAGAATAAAAATCAGTTCGGTACAAAACTGACATACAAATCAGATACAAAATAAAGCGTCTGAAATTTGAGTGGTAGGGTTTATTTAAGATTTTCCACTCAAAACTTGGATTATCTTGATACAAAATTTTATTCTCCAAGTCATCGTCGTAAATTTAACATTCTTTTGTAACAACACTAAGCTACTAGAATATTGATAGAGCTTATTTAATTAAAAGCCACGGCTTCTATTACAGCTTTTAAAAAGCTCTATTGTGGCTTCTGCTATTTCTTCGGAGTTTAGTAAGGTATAATACTGCTCAAAAATTTCGTAATTTATCAATAATTAGATAAGTTCGATAGACTATTCCACTAATATAAAACACAAATTATGCAATAATTAGATAAAATCTCTATTAGCTTATATTTACCAAATAGTTCATTGTAGCTTTCGAATATATGAAAACGCTTCTGTAAGGTTGTACCAAACAACTTAAATAGCTTATCATAAAACACTTGTGTTAAAGTGCCAAAGAAGCTATTGAAATAAGCTATACGCGTAACCAACCAACAAAAATAGTCAACCTGACTTGTCTCTGTCATAAGTGACTGACTTGTTTCATTATAATAGATTTGTGAGAGAGACTAAGATTACCATTGGCAAATTAAACACTAATTGACAGTTAATATATATTTAACAAATTCACTCGCAGTTGTGATTGAAGTTAATGGGCAGTAAAAATTTATGACCATATTCCTACTTAATCAAAAGATTACCTCTCTTTCACAAAAATGAGAAATTATCCACGCCTCTTACGAAAAAAGTGAAAATCTTCCTTTATGAGTGCATCTTATTAACTTCTTTTTCTGGGTTTTTTTTGAATGATATGAAAATTTTACATTTTAACAAAAGGAAATGAATTTAAGAGTTTTCCATTAAGTAAGATTCTTGAACCACAAGGAATGGAGAATTATTTTTAAAATTGCGACCTTGAAGTCACGTGAGATAAAAAGCGGTATTTGTAAAATTAGAGACTCGCAAAGTGACATGAAAAGCAGTATTTTAGAAAAAAGAGACGTATTAAGTAAGAAAGGTATATCTAGAAACTATAACCTTGGGATCCACGTCAGACAGAAAAAGTATTTCTTGAAAATCATGGTTTTTCAAAACTAGGGACTCATCGCCGCAGTTTGGAGAAATAACTATGGGCTTTAGCTCTATATAAAAAGATATACCATAGACACTTTCTCTACCATCTTTAGAAAATTTCTATCTGAAATGATAGATATGGCGTTTGAGATAGACAAAGAGGTGGCCAAAGGGATCGAAAATGATGGTAAATTTATTTGATTTTGATTATGTCCAATTTATTTTACTTTGAATAAATTCTATCTCTGAGTTGTGTTTTGATCTAAGTTTCTTTTAAAATTTCTTTCACATTTTTGTATAGAATTGAAAGATGTTGGTGCAGTGAAACGACCTAGGAATGTGTGGTATGGGAAAACAAGGAACTACCTTTGTAAAGTGACGGATTGGTGGGAGAAAACCCCTTTTTCCCCTTAACATGGTAATTAAATCACTCAGTATATTGTGAATAGTTTTAGCAGAGCTACCCTGTCTATTTCTTTTCTTGATTGTCAAGATGTAGGTAGCGAAATTCATAAAAAAAAGATGTAGGTAACGTTTGTTTTTTCAAAATTAGATCAGAAGTCTAATTCGATGTCTGAATCGATCGATTGACTCGGGTGGATTTCAGGTTGTTTGATTTTCTATTTGACTCATGTGTCAGATTCATTTGAATGGTTAATTCAGAATAATTTTAGTTTTATTCGAACCAGACATAAATAAGTCTGAATTAAGAACTCATTCATTTGGAATGACTATTTAAAATATGACCGTAATAAGTTCCTTCTAGATGATTAAAATTCAGATAATCTCGACTCAGATGCATCAGATTCAAAGAATAAAACTACAACTACTATATAAAGTTGTTTGCAACTTGAATGCCTTAACACGATCTTTCATTTATTGGACTTTTCTTTGGATAAAAAGAATAGAGTTATTTCCCGTCTCCTAGTGAAGCACGAAATGTCAAAGACAAATGAAGTTCAAAGTAACCATGAATCCAATGTAGAGAGCTTCTACGACAATACTCAATATATATAATACATAATAATTTACTTAACTATCGTATGTACAAAAAAAGATTAATAAAAAGTTATTTAATTTTCATCGAAATATGGTAGTGATGAAAGGTTTGATGGGCTTAGACGAGTTTTGGATATTATAATTTTGTCATAAAAAATATTAACCAAGTAGGCCTAATTGCTAAGAATCAATTTTCATAAACTTTTTTCTTACTAAGGATCAATTGTTCAATTAGTAGATGTGAAGTAATCAACTATTTTTTAGTCTTAGCAAGATACGCACGCGGCTGTGAAGCTCACTCAAGTACTTAACCTGATGACTAAGACTAATTAAGGTAGAAGATGTGGAGATTTTGTTAATACAGAGTAATTATGACAAAACTACATTGGAAATTATAGATAATAAAAAATTGAAGAGTTTTACTAACATGTGGCACAAAAACATATATCAAAACATTAATTCCTTTTTACTTCGAACGAGAAATACTAGAACAAGATTACCTATAAAAAGAGTGAAATCTGTACTCGTGGAACGTGAAAATAAATTGTGAAGTTACATTTATATTTTGACACATAATTGAATACAATATCTTTTCACTCACAAAAGCCAAATATTAGAGATCCTGTCATAATTTTAAGTTTTAAACTATATAATTATACATGTTTGTTTCATATGTCAATATTTTACTTATGCTCGTGTTCCTACTGCAGCTGGTAGCAATGCTCGTGTTCCTACTGCAGTTGGTAGCAATGCTCGTCTCGTGCTCCTACTCATGCTCTTGCTCCTACTGCAGCTGCTACTAAGGCTCGTATTCCTACTCATGTTTGTGCTCCTACTTTTGTTTCTATTCATGCTCGTTCTCCTATTCCAGCTGTTACTAATGCTCGTGCTCCTACTCTAGGTGTGCTCCTACTTTGGTTGTTCCTCAGGCTCTTGCTCCTAATCCAGCTTCTACTCATGTTCTCCGAGTATCAACCAACACCACGAGTTAGAAGGTAAATTTCGTAATGCATTTTTAGGAATTCTTTTAAGACTATTTATCTTTACGTGTTCTTTTGCAGTTCAAAAGAGAAGAAACGCCCCAATGTCTCTAGCAATTGGATGTGCAGGAGGAGAATACTCCGTATTTCAAATGTAGAAGTTCGTTATGTTGGTAAAAAAACAATAAAGTCGAACTTCACCAGCGGATCTTCATTGTTCCCTGGTTTGTTTATCCCTAAGCATAAAACACTTAAATGTCTTAGATTCTTGGGTTTGGTTTTGTTTGTTTTTTTTTTCTGTGTAAACTTACTTTCTGAAGGAAATACAGTAACGCTACTTGGCCCAACTATGGGCCCGAAAAGACCAAAACTTCAATTTTCATATCAACGCTTAAATTGAAGTTTGGCCATTTCAGGTCATGGTCGAGCCAAGTAACATTTTCCAGAAAAATAACATTTGAAAAAATGTTGTCTTTTAGAGAATTCCACGTCAACTGGGCATCCTTTTGAGCACCGAGCTGGGCTCTTTAGCATCTTTTGTGCACAATTACGAAGAAGAAATTGAACAAGTCAATGATTTTACTGTTAAGACTAGGTAATGCAAATTTATATCTTAAAGGATATCAGGTTTCGACTAAGTTTTCAGTATTAACCGAAATATGTATTATTCATAATTTGTTTACAATATAGGGATTTTGCTCAATATTTAAAGGATAAGGTTCGACAAGCCACAACCTTAGATCGTCAAATAGGTAATCTTTCGCTGAATGAGATTCTACAACGGAAAATCAGAGAGCAGAGCGCTCGTATGTTCTATGAAACACTGTAGGTTTTCTATCTACGTTTATTCTTCTGAAGTTTCTTCGGTAATCTTTGAAATGCATGTTTTTGGCATATACTCCTAGAGAAAATGTGTCATTTTTTGCACTACAACTCTTTTTTTCCCAAGAGTTGAGTTTTGTGTTGTATTGCAGGTTTGAAGAATCACAAAATGATCGACGTGAAACAATAGGAAGCTTACGGTGGCATCACTTTATCGGTGGACACAAAATTAGAATGATTTATAAGTTTAATTAGTTGAGTGGTCTAAATTACTTTGAGTTTAAGAAGACTTTTTGTGTCGTGTGGTTTATTTATTTGTGATAGTCATGAATGATTTGCTAACTCATATTACAATTTTTATTTGTTTTGAAGATTTTAAGATATAAGATTTGTTTATCGAACTACCAAATTTTGTAAATATTAAACGGGAATTTGGTCAAAACTAAGCATCTTAGAGCAATTCTTGTAGTACTCTAGACTATCTAGAAATTAGTTGTTGCATATATCAAGATAATAATCTTGATTGTCTGAATCTAGTTTTGTATTATATACGTTGCATAACTTTTGGTAATTCGTCGACCACAAACTCTATCCTAAAATATTATAATTTTTAATTGCAAATTATTTCTCTCTAATCACTAACTAGATAATACTAATAATTTTTGGGCTTATAGTCCAAAAAACAACACCTAAACCCATATTTAGTCCACCATTTAAGCCAAAACTATACCTATAAAAGAAATTTAGCCCAAATGTTCCCATCTTGATCGAAACCACAAATCTCTACGATTTTATGTTATCATAATACCCTTTATAATCTTATGTATAATTCCTCAAAAAAAAAAAAACTTATGTATAAGATAAAACCCACTTTTGAAAATCAATCCCAAAATTTTTGTTTCATTTTCTTTCTCTGGTTTTCTCTCTACATTCTTCTCTTCGATAACCGAACCCTCTTACTTTCTCTATCTAAAACCAAAACCCTCTCTGATATAGCTCCACTAAATCTAAACCCCGATTACAACGAGTAAGCATCATCATCTTCATCTTCTTACAAAATCATCTTCATCACATAACGGTTCTCATATTTTTCTATTTATTATCAACGTTTTCATACTTTGTCTCTCTATTATATTGAGTTTTCACATCACCGTTTCACCATCGTCCAAATCATCATGTAAGGTTTTGGAATCATTTTGCCTTGTTTATTATCCATTTTCATTATACTAGTTATCATACTTTCTCTCTCTATTATCATTATCAGTTTTCATCATCTTCTGACATAAATCTTAATTTTTTTTAGTTTAAAATCTCTCACTAAATAAAAATGTTTTCGTCGTCGTGCTCAAAACCTCTTACCATCTTACCCCAAATATCTTTGTTAAGATATCATTTCATATTTACTAGGTACTAACAGATTCCAAATATTAACATATTTATTACACACAACGTGTTTTGTATTATACAAAACACACGTTTTTCTGTTAAGATATATTTCGGCTTTTTTTTGTTACTAACAGATTTTGAATACTAAGTTACGTTGTATAACATGTTTTAATTTTTTGTATATATATATATCAAAACACGATTTCTTGAGTTGAGATAAAACCTTGTGAGTGTTTCAAATCGTTTCTGAATATTATCAAATGTACTATACAAACCCTATTTTTAATACATCAATACACATTTTGTTCCCTATTTTTCATTTTGTTTCATAAATAACCGTTTATTTATCATTATTATTTCTTATCTTACATACATTTTATTGTATGTTTTATTCATAACACATTTTTATTGGTTGTATTACATCATTGATTCATTTCATTAACACATTTTGTATTGTCTGCTTTATACGTAAACTTTATAATTCATTTTATTAACCCAACATATTATGTGATGTCGAAAGCATCATATTTACTATAAACATTATACAAGGATTAAATATTTCATATAATTTACGAAACATTATGCATTTTACATTATTCACAATACATAATGTTCCCCACATAATGAATTTTTGTATTTGCGGTTACGTAATTAGTCATGGATTTTCAAACTGCTTCATCAAACGCAGTAGAGGAGCCGCCTCTGAATTCCGATGGTTGGAATAAAATCTTCACTCACATGGGTCACCTGTTTCCTAGAGGTGCTAAAGAATTTAAATTCACCCTTCGCCAATATAGTATAAGCACAGGCACAATTTCAAGTTTGTCAAAAACGATTTAAAGCGTGTCACTGTAGTTTGTCAATATAGTGTAAACACGGATCACGATTTCAAGTTTGTGAAGAATGACAAGTGTGTCACTGCAGTTTTCTCTATAGAAGACTCAAATTGGCGAGTTCATGGTTGGGCACTCGTTGAAACGAAAATTCATGGTTGGGCACTCGTTGAAACGAAAATTCATGGTTGGGCAACATTAAATGCAAAGGATTTTTTATTATTGTTATAGTAAAACACATTATTGTTCTGACTTATTCTAATTACTGTGTATGTTTTATATAACTTTCAGTAATCAATATATAATCTAGTTATAGTAAAACACATTATGTTCTGACTTATTATAATTATCAGAATCTCAAATTTCAGATCGGAACCTTTGACAACCAACATGCCATATAATCTGACACGAGTCAATAAAGATCTCGAGTCAAATTTCAGATCGGAATCTCAAAACAAAAAGTTCATCCTTATTAGTTTTGCTCTCGGAGCTTTAAAGCATAATCTTCCGTTAAATTCTAATTTTCTTGTATTGACTTAATCAGGATCAGCATGGTACTGCTGGTATCAAGGAGGTTTCTGCATCAACCATCTTGATCTGCAAATAGGTTTCATATATGGATACAGAAGGACAGTAGAAAAACCTAATGGATGGATACATGGGATGAGAGGAGAATGAATATATATATATAAATATATATACATACATACATACATACAATAAGTAGCTTGAAGTTTTAGCTGCAAGAGAACCTTGAGGGTCTTATATTTCATTTCAGTTGGATATTGGAGGTGGTTTGTTAAATTTTAGATGAACATTTAGTCATCTTTCTCTATTAATATTGTTGGCTTAGTATTACCATTAGACTACATTGATTTGTGTTTTTTGTTGGTTTTTTTAGTCCAAACTCTAAGTTAGCCGCAGATGTTGAATGTGTTCTAATTGGTAATCTTTAGTTTATGTTTGTGCGAACGGTTATCTATATCCATGATGATATTTTGATCACCTTGTGAGATGTCAACAGGGATAATTTTCGAGGCATCGAAATGGTACAAGTCCACAACTAGCCAATATTCCGACCATAAAGATATGGATTTTTGAGTCAAAGGTCCAAAATCTGGGGGGTAAACCCAAAAAAAATCCACTCTTGCCCAAAAATTAGTTGCAGGTCCAAATGTCAGTTTTTTTATTTTTATCCCCCTCTTGCCCTTGGACGGGACATGCTGACGTTTTCCTGAAAAAAAACTGACTGGTAAATAAAATAATTTACCATTACACGAAAAATTCAAATTTTCAAAATTTTTTGAAAATTTCAAACGAAATTTCAAATTCCCGTCCAACAAACCATCTCTTCCCGGTAAATAAAATAATTTCCCGTACACAAAAAAATTCAATTTTCAAATTTTTTTGAAATTTCAAATTTCCGTCTAAAAATTTCAAAATTTTTTGGACGAAATTTCAAATTCCCGCCCAAATTTCCAGTAAATAAAATAATTTCCCGGTAACAAAATCTTTTTTCCAAAATTTTGAAATTTTCAAACGAAATTTCAAATTCCCGCCCAGCAAAAGTGTCTAGTACAGAAAAAAATTTCCAGTAAATAAAATAATTTCCCGAAAAAAATTTCATTTCTCGGGAATTTTTCGGTGGCAATTCCGTAAATTTCTGAACAATACAGATTCTGATGGACGGGTTGTCAGATTCTTTTTCAGAAAAAAAATCGTTTCCCGAGAAATTTCGATGGCAATTTTGTAATTTTTCGATGGCAATTTTGTAATTTTCGATGGCATGAACCGTAAATACTTTGTTTTCCAAGGGCCATTTCGTCATTTTTTTTTTCCCAACCTGACACTTTGGACCTGTTTTTTATTTTTTGCCTACCTAGGATGGGAATCCTATTATGGGCCTCCTTTTGGACCCTTCACCCAATCCCCCAGATAATAACTTAAAGAACAGATACTCCATAAATTATACACACCTTGGAGGTATATACCTCAAAACTAATACTACATAATAATAATCTATATAAAAATTGATAAATATCCCATTCATAATATATGGGTTTGTTAATCTTTTTTGACTTTTTTGCTCCCGGGTGGTGATTTCAGTTTGGGTATCGGCTCCTCCACTTTGAGTGGTGATTTCGGTTATTTCGGCAGTTTAATTTTGACTTTTTGCAGTTATTTTTCAAATTTAACAGTTACTGGCAGTTCTCAGACAAATATAGTGTTAATTTTCTCGATTCAGACTTGTTTTTGAGTCTGGAATCCTTCTTTGTCGCTCTATAGGGGTGTTTTGTGAGATACAGTCTCTCCTTTGTTTCCAATTTTCGTTCAGTGTTACTTCTTGTGTATTATGGATCCTACAAACGACCAATTTATCGAGCAATTTGAGGCTCTTACTACCGAAGAACAAACTCCCATTACAGTTGAAGGGGAAGATATCACTAATTGTATAACAAATACTAGCAAACATGGGGTCCTATGGTTTCAATGTTCAAAGAAAATTGAAATTGGTCAGGCTCTGGTTCGCTTATCACATGTTATACATGGGCCAAATAAATTTTCTCTGAATGAAATCAAGGATAATCTCTTTCTCATTAAGTTTAGTACGGCGACAGAAATGGATATTGCTATAGAGAGCTCTCCTTGGGTCATACAGGAGGAACTTATCATATTACAGAGATGTAAACCAGATATTGCTCCAGGGGATCACGTTTTTGAGACGGCATGGTTTTGGGTACAATTCCATGATGTTCCAATAGGCTTTCTAACAAGTACAACTATCAACAGACTTGCTTCATCTATAGGGAACTTCGTGCCTACTACTAGCGAGGAAGCGACTAAATGGAGTTTGTTTGGGCGAGCCAAAATTGAACTCTGCATTACAAAGCCACTGAGGCCGAGAGTAAATCTTAAAATTTCCAACAATAAACTTATCTCCATAGAGATTCGGGTGGAAAAACTTCCACGATTCTGCTTTTTATGCGGTCTTGTGGGACATTCCATAAAATTCTGTTCTACCATGATCACTTTTAATGATTTACTTAAACAAAATTTATCGGATTTTCATAAGAACCGATTACTTAAGGCCATGACTCCTAAGTTTCCAGAGACATTTAAAGTCCCATTTTCTACTAGAAACCCAATTAGGGAATTGGATTCTCTGCGAAAGGACCTTATTCCTCAATTTAACAATCTCAATTTGGACTCAGAGGGTAGAAATGGTTTTGAAAATGTTTGTGCAAACAACCCCAATATCCGTTCTAACTATGGTAACCTTATTTCTAGTTTATGCCAGGCAAAGCGAAGTAAGGTGCAGACCGAAGCAGGCGTTACCACCATATACTCGAATTTTTTCTACAACAACGATCAAGATCGGTTCAACTCAGAAAAAGGATAAACATCAAATCAGGGCGGTTATAATGATGAAGATATGCCACTCGCAGAAGTCCGAGTCAAAAAATAAAGTAAAAGGAAGCAACAATTGACAAACTTAGATGAAAGGGTACCGGCAACCCAAATGCCGGCGAAGCAGTGAATCTTTTTGCTTGGAATTGTCGTGGGCTTGGGAACACCCCGACAAAAGATACTCTATTTCAGTTCCTAGGCTCCACCAAGCCTTCTCTTGTTTTTCTCTCGGAAACGAGACTTTCTTCTTATGTTCCTCTTACTAAGTTTAATAATATGAATCTAGTTAATTATTTTGACGTTCCCTCTAATGGTAGAAGTGGAGGATTACTTCTCCACTGGTCGAATGACATTCAATTGAATATTCATTTTTCTTCGGCTAATTTAATACACGCCACTGTTATAGGCCCAACCTTCCCAAATGCTTGGGATATTTTCTGTGTTTATGGACCCCCTCAGGTCCAACATAGACAGACTTTTTGGAATTCTATCCGGTTAAGAATGTCATCGATCACTAATCCCTATTGCTGCCTGGGAGATCTTAATGCCCTTTCCAACAAATCAGAAAAGTGGGGTGGTTCGTCTAACGTGCCTTTTATGACTCATTTTCAGACATTTATTCGTGAAGCGAAGTTGATCGATCTGAGATTTAATGGTCCGGCTTACACCTGGACAAACAGTAAATC
>BEHA01050322.1:1347906-1362372 GCA_002897215.1 Eschscholzia californica subsp. californica | reverse complement strand
GTTAAAAAAACTAATCGGGTTCGGGGCGGGTTTGGTATTAGATAGTAAACTCCGCCCCGAACCGATTAGTATGTTATATATTAAATATTTGTTTTATTTAAGGTAATGTTTCTAAAATTTTAATCTTATATTATCAATTTAATTATTTTATGTTTTATATTATTAAGTTGTTGTGGTGTTTATGATTGATAAACTCAAAGTCTTACAAAATTTTGTTAACAATTGTTATGTTACTTCAAACTAAAATAACTTTTATGAAACAAAATACTTTTGAACCCGACCCGACCCGACTCGTTTTATATTAAACGGGGCGGGGCGGGTCGGTAATGGTTTAGTAATTTTTAATTGGGACGGTTATGGTAATTGAATATCCACCCCGATTAACTATTGGGACGGTTATGGTAAAACCCGTTTACTAACGGGACGGAATTGGGAAGGGGATGAACCGTCCCAAACCCGCCCCGTTGACATCCCTAGTCTAACGTGCCTTTTATGACTCATTTTCAGACATTTATTCGTGAAGCGAAGTTGATCGATCTGAGATTTAATGGTCCGGCTTACACCTGGACAAACAGTAAATCAATCCATCATCTTACTAAGAACGGTTGGATAAAGTACTCTGCAATTCAGAATGGTTGATGCAATTTCCAGAAGTAGGTGTATTCCATCTGCCTAGATACAATAGTGATCACGCTCCAATTCTACTTAAACTTACGGTACAGGGGTCACCCAATCAATATTATATCGAAATTCGAGGTTTATTGGACAGATCATAAAGACTATACTACAGAATTCCAACAAATTTGGCAAAATAGTGAAGGCACTCTTACGGAAAAACTTCAAACAGTTAAACAAGGAATCAAAGGTTGGAGTAGAAGAGCTTTTGGCATTATCAAAAACAGATTATCTATCCTTCATAAGCGTCTTCTAGACATTCAGATGCAGATGCCATCAAATGAAGTTTTAGATATCGAAAGTACAATACAAGAGAAAATAATGTATCTGGAAAATCTACAGCGATGTAAAGCAGAACAAAGAGCTAAGTCGAAATGGGTCCAAAATGGAGATAAAAATACCAAAGCATTTCATGTAGCCATGTCGACCCGAAAAAAGAAAAACACAATCCATCAATTGACCATATCAAATGGTCAAACAACTAATGAGTTCATCTTGTTTTTTCAGAATTTATTTACTGTGGAGGAGGTAACTCAACCACCGACCGAAATACTGGCAGCATATAAAGTTTTCTCGGCCACAGATCTGGGCTACATCTCTAGGGTTCCATCGCCGGAAGAAATTGAAGGAGTGGTCAAAGAAATGGGATCGATAAAGAGTCCTGGACCAGATGGACTACCCTGTTTTTTCTATCAACATCATTGGGACGAAATTGGGACAGAACTGATTCAATACATACAGGGAGCTTTCAAATCAGGTTCTATCGATCCACCTATTAATCTGACCACTATTGCTTTAATTCCGAAACTCAGAAACCCGAGTATGGCCTCGGATTTTAGACCGATATCTCTATGCAATACGGTCTATAAATTCATCACTAAAATTATTGCTAACAGGATTAGACCTTATTTAGATCAGAGCATCTCGTGGGCCCAGAATGCTTTTGTTCCAAATCGACAAATAGTGGATAACATTGTCATTACTAAGGAACTACTTCATTCTATGAACAAGTCTGTATCTAAACAGGGACAATTCTCCTTAAAGATGGATATGTCTAAGGCGTACGATATAGTCAGTTGGGACTTTCTTCGTGTAGTCCTTCAGGCGATAGGAATAAATGGTCCAATGCTAAATCTTATCATGTCATGTATCTCTTCTACTAGATTTAATATTCAACTAAATGGTAATGTCATCGGAGATTTCACGGCCTCTAGAGGCCTTAGGCAAGGATGCCCATTATCTCTGTACCTTTTTATACTTACCTCACAATCTCTCTCACTCTTATTTGATTATTATGAATCAAAAGGTTGGTTTACAGGTTACAAAATCAATCCATCGAGCCCCAGCATAACACACTTGCTGTTTGCTGATGATTTGATTGTGTTTGGAAAAGCAAATTCAGATAATTTACATTCGCTTATACAACTTATGAACCACTATTCAGCTTTTTCAGGGCAACAAGTGAATTTCGCCAAATCTTTTCTCTTCTTTAGTAAAGGTGTTCCACATGTCGAACAAAATCTCTTTATCAATCAACTTTCAGCTCCCTTAATGAAGGACCAAGAGAAGTACCTGGGAGCACTCATTCTCAAAAAAGACAACAGGATTCAAAGTTATCAATGGCTCTTGGAGAAATTCAATAATTCACTTAATGGTTGGAAACAGAAATACACAACTCAAGCTGGGAGAACTGTTCTAATTAAATCTATTCTGGCTTCATATTGTACTTATCCATGCAACTTCCAATTACTACCAAAGAAAGTTATAGAAGACCTAGAAAGAATAGAGAGGAACTTCTGGTGGGGTCACATTGAGGATGAAAGCAAACTACATTTTATTAAATGGGAAATTCTAACTAGTCCAAAGTATGCAGGAGGGTTAGGAATTCGATCTATAGAGCAAGTTAATCAATCACTAATAGCCAAAATGACTTGGCGATTGCTTACTAATCAAAGTTCAATATGGGTCAAGTTACTTAAAGCAAAATACTTGAAGAAGGATGAGTTTTGGTTGGAAAATTGCTCAACAGGTGCTTCACACTTCTGGAAAGCTATAAATAAGACCAAAGAGACAATGATAAAGAATGTGATATGGTTTATTGGTGATGGTACAAAAGTTAAAATTAAATCAGATCCCTGGATTCAAAGTACCCAAGATAGATTACCAGTTATCATACACCTACTACCAAGTCGCATATTCTGGGTTTCGGACCTCATGATTCCAAATCAATTTAGTTGGAATTGGGATGTTATTAACACGTATTTTGACTCTCAAACAGTGGCAGCCATTACTAACATACATTTATCTCCTAATTGTCAGGTGGATCAACTAATGTGGTGTCCAACAGCAAATGGTAAGTTCAATACTAAATCATATTATCGGGAAATTAAAACTTTACCTATACTGTCTGAGCTTGCTTCTAACTTCCCTTGGAAGTTATTCTGGAAAAAGAAGAACATGGATCCAAAAATACAAATTTTTATTTGGAAGCTTATTCACAATGGATTGCCTACTCTAGAAAATATTAGCAAGAGAGTACCTTCTATTGATAATTTATGCAAGCTTTGTGGACTAGAGGAGCAGGAAACTTTAATCCATCTTTTTGGAGAATGCCCCAAATACAGAGAATTGCTCCAGATATCTGACTCTGTTCATTTACACCATATTGAAGTAGATCCCATAAGATCCCTAGCAGATCTACTAAATACAGAAGCTAAAGAAGGCAAAGATTGGTATAAATTGACTTACTTGATGTGGGGATGGTGGAAATCCAGGAACGAGAACCATTTTCAACATAAACAATTGGATTTAACTCGTTGTTGGTGGTCGATCAGAGAATCACTAAGGTATGTCACTGAACCCCTAGATCACGCTGCTTCTAACCCACTTTTGCAGGTAGATGACTGGTGCCCACCACCGTTTGGCAAAATCAAGATCAACTTCGATGGTTCGTATAGATAATCAATGGCTTCATGTGCGGCTTTGGCAAGGAACTGGAAAGGTGAAATTCTAGGAACAAAAACAAAGATCATCGAACCAAGATCGGCCATGTTTAGTGAAATAGAAGGAATATTTTGTGGGTTAGAGCTTGGAAGAGAACTCGGCTTGGCAGACTATTTATTGGAGGGTGATGCTAGGGTTTTGATCACCCTCATCACAACCGTCGATTTAGATCCGCCGTGGAGATACTTGCGCGAGATTGAGGCAATACGTGAGATCATTGGGGGGAGCCAGCTAGAAATAGATTATTGTAACCGTAATTTCAATAAAGAGGCACATATTCTGGCTGCGTCCGTTTTACCCCCCCCGAAAGTTAAAGTGGTGTTGTTTCACCCCAAGTTTGTTAATCTTTTGTAAAGTTAGTCCTCGGACGTGTCTGTAAGGTCTACTTTATATTTATGTTTAACTTGTTTTCAAAAAAATAAAATAATAATAATCTATATAACAAAACAGAATGGGTTAGTGCTGACTAGGACAAAAAAAAAAATTACCTAAGACTTAATTTAGACCGTTGAATAAGACTTAATCTAGACCATTGAGTAAGATGAATTACTCGTAATACCAAAACCCTTCGTCTCCTACCCAGTCTCTTTTTCTCTCTCTCCATCTTTAATCTTCTTCGAAACTTAAAACCTAGACAGAGGAAGAAAACGAGAGAGTGAGATAGAAGAGACTTGATTTTTCCTCCACAGAAATTGGTTCATCTTCCAAGGCAACACATAAGACAGAAAATCACATAAGGGCTTCATAAATGAAAGAAGAAGGTCGAGGTTACTGTAGATTCTTAATCTTGGACGGTTTTCGACCTAATCCTGATCCAATGAAGTTATTTGATTATTTTAGACTCTTTGATTTAGTAAATGTCATTCTCTATGCAGTTCTTTCTTAAGTTTGTTCACTGATTTGCAGATTGATTCATTACATGATCATACTTGTAATGTTGGTGCTAATTGAAAGTCCTTACTCAAAGCGATTTTCTGATAAATGTCAATATATGGACATGATTTTGCTGGTTCGGCCAAGGCTGAGGGTTCATTCAAGGTTTTCATTCTGCAACATGATCAAAAGATAGCCGATATATCTATTATTGTGTCTACTTAATGTTTTGATAAAAAAAAGGTTGAAATAAGATAGCCGAAATGAGCTCCTGCAACATGATCAAAAGATAGCTGATATATCTTGAAATAAGCTCCTGCAACATGAGCTTGAAATAAGCTCCTGCAACATGATAAAAAAAATAGCAGATATTCTTCAACTGCAATCTTCAATATCTCAGTTAAGAAACAGTTGTTCGGGTTTCCTTCTATTCTGTTAAGTATTATTTATACGTTTGTATTTGTTTTTTTTTAGCTCCCAAGTCTCAAGTTGCACTAATACCTCATGGTGTTTGTTTAAATTCTTGTCTTTTAATCCTTTACTTTATAAAAAGAAAAACATGAATCAGGGTTTCGGTTTCTTTTGATCATCACCTTCTTTACTCCTTTTCTCTCGAACTCTCACATTTCGTTTTTGTGTCGAAAAAACTATTTTTGTTCGATTTTGAAATTTGAGTTATGATAGGTGAGGAAGATGGATTGTCGCTTCTGTACCAAGGAAGTTGATTTGTGGAGAAGGGTGAATGAGCTTGATTTGGCAGTTTGATAGTAATTTCTTGGAGAATGGTAGTAGTGGCCCTAATTAAAGGTGTAACAGTAATAGCGAATCAGGATTCTCCAATCTTGCTAATTTGGCAGAAAAGATCGCGGTTAGTTCAATTTAATTCAAATTTGGATTCAATCTTATGATGGTTTTGTTTAGTAATCTTTTAGTTATGAAATTATCATAACTTAAGTTTCTGCGTATGAGAGATTGAACTAACTATTTCCTCACTATATATATGATAAACAACAAATATGGGAGGCTTGAATTGACAATTCTTAGCAAGTTGTTCCATTATATAAAAAGGAAGATTTATAATTGCCCAATTTATGAGATTGCCTAATTATTGTTTATTTTGTTTATTTTCGGTGATAACTTATTTGATTACTTAATAGGTTTCTTTTTAACTCTTCTAACTACCTAAGATTGACAGAGAAAGGTTGTTATGTCATAGAGTGTAGATAGTTTAGTCATTATATTTGGAATAGAACTCTTCTATTGAACAAGAAATGAAGGTTTTTAATGGCAATTCGTCTTATTTCACTTATGTGTTTGGGATTGTTTGATTGAGTACTAGATATTGTGATCAATAAATGTAAAATTGTAGAAGGAATAACATGTCCCTCGATGTTCGAAGAAACTTTTTGGGCATCTAACATACATCTATACCTCTATTGTTTCATCTCACGCTCTATACCAGTCTGCAGTTTGTGATAGGGTTCGAAATATTAATTTTCAGAAGTTATTGAAACATCAAACTAGAACCATGGATTTGATTTGTATGTAGTTTTGTATTAGATCGGGTTGATCTAACTGTTACAATTGTCTGTCATTTTCAGCTCCACAAGTAGTCAAAATATCAGCACGAAGGCAAAGGCAAGCTATCATCAACGGTACATTCCTCATGTGTTATTTGGAAATGGTCTTTTGTATGTTCTCTTTATAATGTTCACTTTACTATAGCTCAGAACTTTTCTGGTTTTTGATAGCTCAAAATCAAGTTAAAATTTTCTTGAGACCTTGCACAGGAATTCAATTTAATTCTTCGATTTAGTTGGACTGAAATAGCTTTAAGTGCAGCTCTTGGATCATCAGCAGTAGCAATGAATACGTTTGTCTTCAATTACATTCTACATTTGGATTTGGAAACATCTCTTCCGATTAAGATATTCAAATCTAATTGTTTGACATCATAATCCTCTATATAGGCTCTTTTATTAGGAAGAATCAGTCATATCACTCCCTGCATTTAATTGACTCTTATCTCTTTAATAATCATTCTTGTTATTATATAGCTTTCTCATATAAGTTTTTTTTCTTACCAGCTCTAGCATGTTATTAGTTGGTCATTTACATGAACTTACGTGCAACAAAAGTAGGCCAAATATTTAATGGGCGATCTCATCAAAAAATAAATTTAGGGGCGAAGGAGTTTGCAGCAATCAACGATCCAATGATGGCTTCAACCTCACGTAAACTAAAAACAAATCGTTCAATATTAAGAAACATATCAAGATTAACAAACATTATGACAATCATTTTGGTGACCCGATCAATAAATCAGGAGGTTTAGTCATGTACTGGAAAACCATGGAATCTCTTAAGGTGGATAATGTACTGGACAATCATTATGACAATCATTTTGTTGATATTTACAATTCCAACGAAAATTCTTATAATATAGTTACAGGTTTTTATGGTTGTCCGCACCACAAAAATAAACTTAAACCATGGAAAACCCTAGAATCTCTTAAGGTGGATAATGACACCCCTTGGATAGTCATAGGAGACCTGAATACTATCCTTGACAAACAAGATACAATTGGAGGATCAAACGCCTCTAACTCTTACATTCCCAAGGTTCTGTCTTATATTAACCATCTTCAGTTATTAGATATGGGTTATAAGGGCAACCCGTACACTTGGAATAATAGGCAATTCGGTGATAATCTCATCCAAGAGAGACTTGATAGAGCTTTAGCCAACCTCCCCTGGTTAAAGAACAACCAACTTTCTTGCATCACTCACCTGGATTCAGCGGGTTCTGATCACCTTCCTATTTTATTGTCTGATACAGATAATGCCCACACTAAACCTAAGCCTTTTAAATTCCTCCATACTTGGATGTCTTACCCTGATTGCCACGATTTTATTTCGAATAAGTGGACCAATAATAGTAATATTCAAGTGAATCTTAAAAATCTTAGTAGGCACCTCACTAAGTGGAACAAAAGAGTTTTTGGCAACATTGAACATAGTATCAATCAGATTATTAATAAGCTACAGAATAACAATAATAAAGAGGAATATACCAGTTTGAGTAACCAGCTTGAAGACTGGTACAGATACTAGGAAAGCTTATGGAAAGAAAAGTCTAGAAACAACTTTCTGACTGGTGGAGACAAAAACACTAAATTTTTCCACTCGCAGGCCATCCAACGCAATCGAGTTAATAAGATCGCTGTGATGCACCCGAAAAGGTTGCACACCCAAGCGGAGGTATCAAGTAGTAACCGGTAAAACCCGAGTCGATCCAAGGATATGAGGGTAGCTCGGATATCGAAGGTCTTATTCGTCGGTTTAAGTATTACAAGCTAACTTAGACTAAAACGGAAAAAGAACAAAGATAAATTGGGGGTTTTTGATCGAATGAGCAATAAGAGAATAAAACAAGTAAAACTAAACTCAATAATCAAAGTAAATGAGCGACGGAGGTTCGAGAGGAGAGTCGGGAGGTAACAAGAGTCGGGAGAAAACAAAAAAGTGAGAGAGGTGTCGAATCGGAAATCCATAATGATAAACCTACGATTATGTGTAGTCCGATCTAATGTTCTAAAGTATAATCGATGTTCGACTCCTAAAGTAGATGTCTCTAAGTACTACGTATATCCGGAGATCATACTTAGTCAAACAAACGTCATAATCGATTAAACCCGAGTCATCGAGGGTGTTGTCTAGTCGCCTAACTATGTGAAGTGCATGACAAGACACATGAAAATATGACTTAGACTACGATCGATATCGAATACTTCGTTTTGTCTATTAACTATGCGAAGTGCTTGACAAGACTCATGAAAATACGATCGAAACAATAATCGAAATAAATGAGCATCAATTTATAATCAAAACATCAAATCATATTAAACATAATCACGAATTCATCTCATATAATCGACACACTAAAGTTAGCTAAACATGGTGATTGAATAAGAAATGGAAAGAAAATGATGAGAGAATCCCCCTTTTTCGATGTGGTTCGAGGCTAAGATCGTCGAAAAATATCTATTATATTAAAACAGCTCGGTCGGTTATCCATGAGATAAGTCTGGCTGTCCATTTTATTTTAGAGATTTGGTTGGAGCCTAATCCAACGGACGACAATTCATGAATAAAAACCGTTTAAACACATTTTTGTAATTACATAAATATTTTTGGGGTAATTAAGTAAAAGTATCCCACCCTTAGAATAGAGAGAAAAAAGGGGAGGTTGTGCCCTCAAATCTCTCCACTAATCCTCACGGTTACTCTTCAAGAAAGGTAAATTGGTTTTGAAAATCGGTTTCTAAATTCCCTGTATTTATGTCAAAATTTATTCCAAAGATTCTAATACTCAAAAATTGTTCACAAAAAAACTACTTTTCCAAAAAAAAACTTTTCACCATCAATTTAATTTGGATTGTTTATGTAGGGTTGAAGAAAATAAGAAATATACGATCTAACGGCGTTAGCCAAGAGGGATCTTCCCCGTCCTACGGACAGGGAGGAAACCTAGTTAGTCTTTAAGGTGCAGCCGATCTCCCCTTAGCAAATTTCTGGGTTCCCCATAGCGGCCACCATCATCTTCTCCATTTAGAACATAACCTCCATTAAAGCTAAACCCTAACTTTCTCTCTCTAGAAATTGTAGCTCAAAACCAAATCAAATCACATGGGAAGTTAGCCAAAGACATGGGGAGTAAAAGCCCTAAGGTTGGCCAGAACCCTAGAAATAATCCGGCCAATTGATGAAGTTCCGGCCAAAAAATGCCTAGATCCGGGCCAGGGGAAGCTTTCCCCGAGCATGGAGGTGCCGTTCCGAGCTGCGAGGTGCGTCCCGACCAAGACCTTCAAGTCCCGAGCTCTTGCAAGGCTGTTCCGGCCAGAAACTGTGATGTCCGGGCCATGAAGCTAATGCCCCGTGCAATACCTTGCCATCCCGAGCTACCCTATGCCGTCCCGTGTTGCAGCAGTCCCGAGCTGCTGCTCGTATTGTAGCTCGGGCTGCTGCTCGGCCGGCCAAGCTAGGTCGGCCAGTGTGCTGGCCGGCCTATGCTTGGCCGACCCTCCTCCTTCTTCCTTCTCTCTTTCTAGCTCTCAACCCTTTTGAATCTTCAAGAACAAACCCTAGCACAACCCTAGCCTCTTTCTCTCTCTCTCTCTCCTTTCCAAGATAGAAGATGATGAATAGTAGAATAGGATCCCTTTAGACTACTTCAGACCCTTGACTTTGTCCATCATTAAAGACTCTTGACTTGGACCATAGAATCTCTATTATTCTTTTCCTCTTTGGGCTCTTGGGTTGGGCTTCTTTCTAAAGCAAGGGAGTGCCTTCATCTTGTCTCTACATTTAGAACCAAGGGAGGTGCCTTCATAGAATCCTTGTTTCAAGACCGAACCTCGGCTTCTTTCATTCACAACTTCTCCGTATGAACTTCGAATTGACTTCCGTTTTCACCGTCGGACTCGTCATTGACTTCACTTGTTGTTTGACTTCTGATTTTGACCAAAATGACCAAAATACCCCTGGTGCTATTTTCTTCCCTTTTGCCGTATAAGATGAAAATGTGATAATTCGCTCCCTTTATTCCGAATTACACGCCAAACCCCAAATAAACTACCTAGCAATAAAAACACATAAATAATTAGAAATAAAACTCGAAAAGAACTAACTCAACAAAGTTAAGTGACCTAAATGTGACATTTTCAACCCAAATCACGCTGTAATTAAAGACAACAACGGAGATTGGCAAGAGGAGCTTAGTAACATTCAATCTGTTTTCACGTCTCATCTCCTCAACATTAGTACTTCGTCTAATAATAATTCTGACCCTAACATTCTTAACCTCTTTCATAACACCATTATTCCAGTCCAGAATCAAGAGCTAGTCAACATTCCTGATCAAGAGGAGATCAATAGGGCCATTAAAAGTCTTAAAACAGATGCGGCCCCAGGACCAGATGGATACCCCCCTTTCTTTTTTCAATCCAACTGGGACACAGTTAGCCCTAATATTCATAGTCTAGTTCAGGATTTTTTCAGATCTGCGGAGCTCCCTCTGGAGACCAACCACACTCATATTTGCCTGATCCCTAAAACAACCTCTCCTCAAACCCCAGCAGATTATAAACCTATCAGCCTCCTCAATACCACTTATAAGGTTATCAATAAAATCTTGGCTGGCAGGCTTAAGTACTCTTTACAGAATATCATTACCCCCTTCCAAACGGCCTATATCCCTGGTAGACAAATCTCTGATAATATTATCATTGGCCAGGAAATCATCCACTCTCTTAAAACTATGAAGGGCGCTACCGGATATTTTGGTCTTAAACTAGATATGTCCAAAGCGTTTGACAGGATCGAGTGGAATTTCCTTACTGATATAATGACTAAATTGGGCTACTCGGAACACTGGGTCAACATGATTACCCACTGTATCTCTACCTCCTCCATGGCAGTTTTAGGCAATGGTCGTCCTGGTCCCACTTTCTTCCCCTCGAAAGGGATTAGACAAGGAGACCCACTCTCTCCTTTCATTTTCACCATTGTTATGGAAGGTTTGAGTCGACTTATTACTTCTGACATAGATTTGGGTAATTTCAAGGGGTTCCCCACTAATAATCCTAATCTTTTGATTTCTCATCTTCTATTCGCGGATGATTGCATCATTTTTTATCGTAATTCTCTTGATAAAATCCATATTCTTAAAACCATCCTCAAAACTTTTTGCGATGCTTCTGGTCAGATGATTAACTATAGCAAATCCAATATTTTCTACTCGAAAAACTCCCACCCCAAGTTCAAACGTCTAATTATGCACACGCTCAAAGTCAAATATGCAACCACTTCGGAGAAATACCTTGGGGCTCAATTATTTATTGGGGCTCAAAAGAAGAAGATATTCAACGACATTCTTCAGCAGATCAAGAATAAATTAGAGAAATGGAATCACAATTTCCTATCTTAAGCCGGGCGCACCATTACCGCAGCCGCTCCCCGATACCAAATGCAATGCTTTGCCATTCCCAAAGGCATATGCAAGAGCATTTGGACAGTCCAAAAGTCATTCTGGTGGGGTAAGTCCAAAGTTATATGTACCAAATCTTGGTCCTCTATTTGCCTTCTAAAGAACTTGGGAGGCAGAGGCATTCACTCCCCGAAGCTGGATAACCAAGCTATGCTGATTAAGCTAGCTTGGCGGCTCAAATCTGAACCTAAAGCAATTTGGGTTCAATTCTTAAAATCCAAGTATTTCAAAAATTCGGATTATCCTGGTCCAGCCAAATCTCACCATTCTTGGCTTTGGAAGACGATTAGTAAACACATCAATCACATTGATGAATTTACTACTTGGAAGGATCATAATGGAGAAAAGATAAACATTTGGAACGACAATTGGATCCCCTCGCTTCCCAACCCCCTAGCAACAACTATAACTCTAATTTTTCTAAGGTTTCTCAGCTGATCGAACATGATAAATGGAATGAGGATCTTCTAACTAACATGTTTGACGTCATAACAAAGAATTTGATCATGTCGATTCCTATCACAGGAGAAGATGGTGATCAAAGAAAATGGACTCTTACAGAGTCAGGCAATTTTACTGTCAAATCCATGTATCAGCATCTCTGTACTAGCATGAATTCCCCGATGCCGCTATCACGCAATTGGAGTTTCTTATGGTATATCCATGTGGTCCCCATAATCAAAGTTTTTATATGGAAAATCTGCGTCAAAGCCCTCCCGGTGAGGGAAAGAATTGGTAAATATATTGACAATAATTTGAATTGCCCCAATTGTAATGCTATTGAATCCATTGAACATGCACTGCTCCATTGTCCTTTAGCGAAAATCATATGGTTCTACTTTAATATTTTATCTGATAAAATCACCTCGGTGGCAGAATGGATCTTCTCCTGGGAACAGAAATCCCAGAATAGTAACACTGCTAACAACATTCACTACGCTACAATACTATGGAACATATGGAAAACACGTTGCGGTCATTGTTTTCAACACGAAATAAATTCTCTGGACAGAATCACAACCATGATACAAACTTTTCCTAAATATCAGTCCAACAATCTAAGCAAGAATCATATAGAACAAGGAAAATGGAAACCTCCAGAAACGTCTTTTCTGAAAATAAATGTGGATGCGTCCTTTATCGACATTCATAATGTAACAGGTACCAGCTTAATTATTCATGATACAGAATCTAAATTCATAGAAGCACATGCTACTCAGGGACGGAACCAGGATTAGGTATCGAGGGGGGCCAATATTAAACTATATTTTTCAGTATTTATGGAGTTATATGAAACATTGACGATTTAATTCTTTTAAAGCGCAGTTTAATTCTTATTTTACAACTTGCTGGTGTTAAGAAGTGTGATCGTTATAATGAACTAAAATATGTAATTTTCTTGTTTCACTTAAATAGTCTTTTCAGAGAACAAAAAAAAAATTGAGTTCAGATTTTAACTTGAATAGAAGAAAACATAATCGAAACACTAAAAATTTGTGTCTTTATATTAATTTTTCATTTATTTTGGAATTGATTCATGATATAAAACTAACTAATGCCTTTGATTAATAAGGTATTCACAAAAATTATAAAAAAAAAGAGTTATTAGAAGTGATTTATGATATAAAACTAACTAATTTCATTGATTAATAAAGTGATTTACGATATAAAACTAGAATTGCTTTTGTTAGGGTATATAGAAAAAAACCAAAACCTCCCGAAAAAGTTGGTGATTGAGGAGCCTGGGATTTGAACCAACGTCCTCTTTGTTTCTCAAAAACCCACTCCCATATCTACCATCACAACCAAACCATTCACTTGTTTTTTTTACTTTAATCTCGTTAATAAAAGAGACCAACTGGCCCATTAACCACTCTTAATGGAACTTGCAGCCAGGCCAAGGGGGACCAGGGCCCCCCTTGGCCTGGCTGTAGATCCGTCCCTGATGCTACTACCACTAGAAGCAGAAACATCGAAGAAAGTGAAGTCATAGCTATCCTTAACGGATTGTTATGGGCCGAATCTCACAATTACAGAAGAATCATCATATAAAGTGATAATATCAACATCATAAAAAATATACAAAACAGTAGACATGGAGTTCAATGGCAATCAAAAATCCATATTCAAAGAATAAATGAAATCAAACAGAGGTTGGAAAAAGTTAAATTCACTCATACAAGCAGGAAATTCAACATAGTGGCAGACAAGTTGGCAAAATGGGCAAGGAAGAAGAACAAAACGAAGACGTGGAATAATGTACCATATATAGTTGTTAAATTGTATTGTAATCGAATTCTTATTTCCTAATAATATGAAGTACCAGTTTCAACAAAAAAAACCTCACGTAAATTGGTGTTCTCTCTATATATAAACTTGCCGACTGTGACCAAATTGATTAGTCATGATCCAATGATGACTTCAACCTCACGTAAATTGGTGTTCTCTATATATATATAAACTTTCCGACTATGACCAAATTGATTAGTCATTCTACCAGCTCCAGCATATAATTTTCTATGCATTGGTTGAACACACAAGTGTGTAATGATCATTTTTCATTAGATGTGAGATACTGTTAGCAAATAAGTGTGAAAAAATCATTACAATTTGAATATAGAAACTTGTGGAATATTAATAAAATTGTAATGGTCCAGGGAGACATGAAACTTATCCGATAGCATTCATTGTTTATGTGGTCTTTGTTTGATATACTTGCTGGTGATTCTCAACCAATGCTCACAGGAGAAAACACATGAAGAATCTAACAAATACTTGTTCGATGAAAGGTGTTTAATAGAAGAAAAAAAGCTACTCTTTTCAATACTTTAATATTATAGGAGGAAAGGTGTGTACAAACCGAGGTA
>BEHA01050322.1:1310634-1347484 GCA_002897215.1 Eschscholzia californica subsp. californica | reverse complement strand
TGTTACGAGATAATTCTTTCAACAATATGTGAAATTTCTAAGTTCTTGTAATTTTAGAAGTTTTATGTATAGTAGTTTCAAGAATGTGAAATTCATAGAAAGCTCACTTGCAAATGATACTTAAAGAAAATAGTTTATGACTTGAAATTTCATACTACCAATTCACAATTTTTTTTTGTTTTAAACTTTTTAAAAACTCATTCTACGTGGCAGTTTTTATTTTGAAGAGTTTAAATACGTTCATGGTGCGTTTGTACACGAACAACATGATTATGGTCTTGCTAGAATTGAAGCACTTTTTGCGATGCAATTTTAATCTCCGTATTACAAAAAGAGCTACAAAAACTTCTCTACTTCATAAATCTTGTGATCCCCTTTAGGCAACTTTTGTAAGTTGAAACAAAAGTATTGAGAATCATTATCGATATCACTAACGACATTGTTCATAGTACATGCCTCAACACTGAATAATAATGCAAATTGAACCATCAGTGGAATATGTGTTCGCCACACACCAGCGCGTGCCCTAAGGGCACAGGCTATACCTTGTAAATAAATAAGACAAACCTATTAATACTTGTGTATGTCTCTGTAAATCGCCTATGAAATACTTTTGATTGATGAAACTAGACACGAAATGATGCACAAATCAAGAACTAGACGAAATAATTTTAAATTTAGGACTTGAAGATAACATACAATCTTCAAACCAAATTAGAGGATATGGTACATTTATCAGAAACAGGGCCAACCTATCATGAACAAATGGAATATAAGAATACCAACATAGTGTACTGGACCTTTATAGTTGCTATTACATAATGCGGCTGATGAGTTTTGCCATGCCGGAGGCACGGGCTATACCTATTGACAATAAAAGTATGTCCCACATTCATCAAAGAGAGACTGAATTGTACTTCTATTAACAAAATGGCAAGGAGGGCATGCCCTAGTTAACTTAAAACTCCTCCATTAATAAACTAGGAAGAGATAAATCAAAAGAGAAATGATATGTTTACAACTAAAAATCTGGAAAAGGTAATTCAGATCTAGTTGGCATCCAAAGTGGGATTCCTTTCAAAATACATTTTATTATTAATTTTACAGATTTCCCCAGTTATCCTTTTTTTTTTCTCTTTAAAACTTCACTATTACCTTTTATTTCTTTCTCTCTCTAGACCTTCCTTGCTGTTAAATTCTTTCTAAATTGAAGTATCACCAAAATCTAAGGCAACTTCATTTTATCAAGAAACCAATAATGGTTTGTTGAATTTTGTCATCTCCATCCAACAAGGACATCAAAGTGAGGTGAATGTGTTATAATCGACAAATAATTCATTTAAAACCCTACTCTTAACATGGGCTATGTTCATGCAAGGCCCATTCGCCAATTTTCATGAACAAAGCCCATTTGTATGTCCCGTACAATAAGACCATGTATACACTTGTTGGGCTAAAGGTTTGTTGGGCTCATAAAACTCATTCATATATTGAATCTATGGACACTAACTATGTGTTGACAACAAGGCCCATCTATAAGCATGAGGTGTATAGACTAATGAGGTGTGTTGTCTTGTCTTGTGACTTGACACTTAATAGTCTAGTTATTTGACACATAAGGGATACTTGTCTTGTGTCTTGACACCTAATGGTCTTGTGGTTTGACACATAAGGGACACTTGTCTTGTTTCGTGACACCTAATGACACCTAATGGACTTGTTGCTTGACACATAAGGGGACACATGACACCCATGTAGTAACTTGTACAAACTCTATGATGGATTAGAGACTTGTATAAATAGAGATGGAGAATAAGATGGAAAGCTATGTTCTTGCTCATTAATTCAAGCTAGTATCTCCATCACTAGTGCTTGAAGAATAGAAGACAAAAGAGTATACAAGTTCATCTTCTAGTAAGTAAAGAATTAAGGAGTTAAGCTTATTCAAGAATGGAGCTTATATTGGTTCTAGTAAGAAGTTATTTCTAATCTCTACAATGGAGAAAAGTATGTAATTATTTCATGTTAATAATTACCTAATGTTCATATTTCCATATTGATTTTGTGACAAACATGAGTCCCTAGATTCTTGTGTGTTCATGAGAATTTTTTGAATTGCTAACTTGTCTCATGAACACTACTAAAGAATGTAAAACATGTGGTATCAGAGCTATGGGTGTGGACTTTATGTTTGTTCAAAATCGTTTTGGCAAATTATCGAGTTTTAATCTATGTTTTGTTGCCAAATTGGAAATATGGAGAATGAAACTACATGATTGATTTTTGAAACTTAAAATCCTTTGTATTCAAGAACTCATTTAGTTTCATAAAAGCTTCTTTTGTGTTGGTTCAAAGTTAGTACAAACCTCTAATAAATTTGGTTTTGATTTAAGAGAACCTTTCTTTATGTGTTTTTATCGCCTACCTAAAAGTTAATTTTAGAACTTCTAAGAAGACAATATTAAAGTTCATTATGTTGGCTAATTGAAGTTTTGTTATAGTCAAATAATGAAGTATATGTAAGTTGTCTTTTATCTAAGTTTGAAATGAAAGTTTGACATAAAAGAAATTTTTTAACCATGATATGTATAATTAGTTAAAATGGTTGCCAAAGTGACTTTTGAACTAATAATACATATTTAAGAAGGTTAATTAATTAAAGTTCAAACTTATGTCGAGTAATTTGCATTAAACTACTTCGATAACGTGTAATTTTTCCAAGGAAGAATTATAAGTTGATTGAATATTATTGTTAATGCTTTGTACCGTCTAATCAACTTGGTTCTATTCCCAAAGGTGATGAACCCTTATGTGGTTAGACGATACACTAATGGACTCATTTATGTATGGTATTTAAATGATGAATGGTATGGTATATATCTTAATTTAGACCCAAAGGATAAATTTTGATATAGTTAACTTGCTTATAGTATATTGTCTAAATGTTTGCAGTATATGCATCGATATCCCTACATTCGCAAGCTGCGTCTGTTCCCTTGCTTACTGGCTCAAATTTTTCAGAATGGAGCGAACATGTCAAGTTCACTTTAGGTGTTCTTGATATGGATCGAGCCTTTATGTCTGATAGACCTGCTACTCTAAATGTATCAAGTAGCACTGATGAGAAAAATTTGTTTGAAACTTGGGAAAAATCGAACAGACTAAGCATGATGTTAATGCGAAGGAACGAAATAACAGGGTGTTTAGAGGCGAGGAAAGGTCGAACAGAGAGACCTTAAAGGAAGTGATAAGAGCGGTCAAGATTAAAGTGACATCATGGAAACAGAAAGCAACCCAAACGAGCGAGGCATTGCTAATCATGGATCGTTGGAATCTAACACTCCCACTCACCATGAAAATTGCAACTACATGTAAATGGAAGGGTCCTGAACTTGGCCAGATTCTTGTAAATACAGATGGCGCTTTTGATTCGTCATATGGAGGTTTTGGTGCTATATTGCGTGATTATAATGGAGATCCGATTGTCGCAGCTGCAGCCATTACAATGAGAGAGTCAGTAATAACTCATGAAATGCATGGAGTCCGGTTAGGGCTCCAATTGGCTTTGAAATATGGTAGAACTCGGGTCAAGATAGCAACAGATTCTTTGCTTACTGTTTCTATCCTCACAAACCCAGAGAAACCACCACCGTGGCAGATCAAGAGATTGGTCCGAGAAATCAAATTATTATGGGAGCAATTCGAGGAGTGTTCTATTTTGCACGTGTATAGGGAAATAAACCAGGCAGCAGATTACCTCTCAAAAATGAAGCCCGCAAATGGAATGATTGAGATGACCCCAGAAGCAATGCCTGAGGAATTAAAGAAGCTAGTGAGAGATGACCAGAGGGGTGTAATTAGAATTAGGCATACTTAATTTGTTGATTGATATGTTTCTTTATAAGTTCTTATTGTTTCATTCGTCATTTTCTGACTCATTAGTTGTGTAAAGGGTCGGGCCCTTCAACCCGTTGACAATTTCAAATAAAAAAATGATGTTAATGCGAATGACTATTGCAAGCAATATAAAGTCATCCCTTCCTCAAACTGATAATGCTAAAGACTTCATTAATGCAGTTGAGGAGAGATTTTGTGCAGCCGATAAGTCTCTAGCTGGCACGCTAATGGCTCAACTCACTACCATAAAGTATGACGGTATGAGAGGTATGCAAGAGCACTTAATTGAAATGACTAACATTGCAGCGAGACTTAAGGTACTTGGTATGAATGTAGAGGAGCCTTTTCTTGTTCGTTTTATTATGAATTCTTTGCCTCCTCAGTATGGACCATTCCAGATGAATTATAATTCACTGAAAGAACAATGGAATGTGAATGACCTATCTAGTATATTAGTTCAAGAGGAGACAAGGTTAAGACAACAAGAAAATTTCTCTACTTATCTTGTTACTCAAGAAGTGAAAAGAAAGAATTGGAAGCCCAAGAAAGGTAAGAAAGTTGTCGCATCAAAGAATCATGAACCTGCTTTAGCTCCCCAGGTTCATATTAAGAAGAAGGAATTCAGATGCCATTTTTTGTAGAAAGACTGGATACTTTCAGGCAGATTGTCCAAAGCGTAAGCCTTGGTTCGAAAAGAAAGGTGAGCAGTTAGCTCTTGTATGTTTCAAATCAAATCTTGTTGAAATTCCTTCTAACACTTGGTGGCTCGACACGGGCGCTAATGTTCATGTTTCTAAAACGATGCAGGGCTTTGTTTCAAGACGAAACCCAAGTCAGACTGAACGTTTCATTTTTATGGAAAACCAGATTTCCTCTGAAGTTTTATCTGTTAGAACCTATCGTTTAAAACTTGATACTGGTTGTTTTTTGGATTTGTATAATACCCTTTTTGTTCCAACCGTATCTCGTAATCTAGTTTCTATGTTTCAACTAGATCTTTTAGGTTATAAACTGTCTTTAGGAAATCAACGTTTTGACTGGTATAAAAATAAATGTGTTATAGGTTCTAGCGTTTTATATGATAAACTTTAAAAAATCAGTCTTGATAATCTGTTTGCTGAATCTATTTTAAGCCTGCATCCTAATGTAAGTTTTAGAATTGAGCATAAAATAAATGAGAACTCTCGCAACTTGTGGCATAAAAGATTGGGGCATGTCTCCAAAGAAAGAATGATGAGATTAGTGAAGGATGAGATTTTATCAAACCTAGACTTCACTGATTTCGGGATGTGTGTTGATTGTATAAAGGGAAGACAACAACACACACCAAGAAAGGAGCCACAATGAGCAGAGAACTTCTTGAGATCATCCATATTAATATTTGTGGACCTCTCTCCATCGCAAGTATTGGTGGAGAGAAATATTTCATCACATTTATAGATGATTTTTCACGTTATGGTTATATCTATTTGTTACATGATAAATCTCAGGCAGTAACTATTGTTGAGATTTTTATCAATGAGTTTGAAAGATAATTAGATAAAAAGGTGAAAATCATCAAATCAGACAGAGGTGGTGAATATTATGGAAGGTATGACGAATCGGGACAACATCCTGGTCTGTTTGCTAAATTCCTAGAAAAACTTGGCATTTGTGCACAGTAGTGCACAGTATACAATGCCAGGAACGCCTCAGCAGAACGGTGTTGCTGAAAGGCGTAATAGAACTCTAATGGATATGGTTAGGAGCATGATGAAAAACTCTAATTTACCCATTATGTTATGGGGTGAAGCTCTTAAAACTGCTGCATGTCTAAAACAGAGTTCCTAGTAAGTTAGCTCTTAAAACTCCTTTTGAGTTATGGACTGGTAGGAAATCCAGTTTAAGGCACTTTCGTGTTTGGGGTTGCGCAACAGAAGCTAGAATCTATAACCCGCAAGAAAAGAAATTGGACTCAAGAACTATCAGTGGATTCTTTACTAGATACCCTTGTAAATCCAAAGGGTATAGATTTTATTGTCCTAACCATACCACTAGAATTGTTGAAACTGGCAATGCAAGATTCCTTGAGAATCATTAGAATAGTGGGAGTATTGAGCCACGAAATGTGGTTATTAAAGAAGGGTAACTGTTCCCATACCCTTACTTATTGAAAATATTGTTGTTTCTCATGAAAACTATCCAACTGTTGATAGCGAACAACAATTGATGGACCCACAATCTCATGATCCAGTAGAGTTACGCAGATCTCAGAGAATAAGGAAGTCTGCAATCTCTTCTGATTATTTTGTATATCTTCAAGAATCCGAATATGATATTGGGACAAGTAAGGAAGATCCAGTTTCATTTTCACAAGCAGTAAATAGCAGTAATTCTTCTAAATGGATTGATGCAATGAATGAAGAGTTGAAATCTATGAAACAAAACAAAGTCTGGGATCTGGTTCAATTGCCTGAAGGGTGTAAGAAAATCGGGTGTAAATGGGTCTTCAAGACCAAACTCGACTCTAAAGGCAAAGTTGAACGATATAAAGTCAGACTTGTTGCAAAAGGTTTCACTTAGAAAGAAGGCATTGATTATCATGATACATTTTCGCATGTATCAAGAAAAGGCTTATTTAGAATTATTATGGCTTTAGTGTGGCTCATTATGATCTAGAGCTTCACCAAATGGATTTGAAAACATCTTTTCTAAATGGGAGTTTAGAGTAAGAGGTCTACATGGAACAACCGGAAGGTTACTCAGAAATAAGTATGGAACATATGGTGTGTAAATTGAATAAGTCAATATATGGACTTAAGCAAGCCTCCAAACAATGGTTCCTTAAGTTTAATGATACCATTGTGTCCTTGAAATTTAAAGAAAACATTGTTGATCAATGTATATATCAGAAGGTCAGTGGGAGTAAGTTCATATTTTTGATCTTATATGTGGATGACATACTCCTAGCCACTAATGATCTTGGTATATTGTATGAAACCAAGAAATTTCTCTCTAAGAACTTTGAAGGGTTATTTCCCTAATGGCCCCCTACTTTGTGACCAGCTTCCCGCCTGGCCCCCTACTTTACGAAAAATACCCATATGGCCCCCTTCCGTTATAACACCGTTACTCTCTCTCTTCACAATCTTTTCTCTCTCCTCCAGCATGTTTTCTCTCTCTGCCACCTCGTTAAAACAAGCCACATCATCGTCTTCACCGACGGGTCGCCGGCCGGCCAAATTTCGGCCGGCGACCTCCAAACTTTTTTTTTTCTCTCTCTAAAAAAAAAAAATTTTTATTTTTTTTTAGAGAGAGAGAGAGAAGAGAGAGAAAAAAAAAAGTTTGGAGGTCGCCGGCCGGAATTTGGCCGGCCGGCGACCCGTCGGTGAAGACGATGATGTGGCTTGTTTTAACGAGGTGGCAAAGAGAGAAAACATGCTGGAGGAGAGAGAAAAGATTGTGAAGAGAGAGAGTAACGGTGTTATAACGGAAGGGGGCCATATGGGTATTTTTCGTAAAGTAGGGGGCCAGGCGGGAAGCTGGTCACAAAGTAGGGGGCCATTAGGGAAATAACCCAACTTTGAAATGAAAGATATGAATGAGGCAAAATTTGTGATTGGGATCGAAATTTTTCGAGATCGAAAACAAGGTTTACTTGGTTTGTCTCAGAAGAGCAATATCGAAAAAGTTTTAGAGAGATTTGGCATGAAGGATTGTGCACCGACTGATACACCAATACAGAAAGGAGATAAGTTAAGTCTCATGCAATGTCCTAATAATGACTTTGAAAGAAAAGGAATGGAAAGTATTCCTTATGCTTCTGCAGTAGGAAGTCTTATGTATGCCCAAGTTTGTACTCGCCCAAACATTAGCTTCGCAGTAGGAATGCTTGGTCGTTACCAAAGTAACCCAGGGATGACGCATTAGAAAGCAGCAAGGTGATGCGGTACTTACAAGGAACGAAAGACTATAAGCTTACTTTCAGAAGAAAAGATAATTTGGAAGTAATTGGTTACTCAGACTCCGACTTTGCTGGATGTACTGATAGTAGAAAATCCACTTCTGGATATGTGTTCCTATTAGCTAGTGGAACGATATCATGGAGAAGCATTAAGCAAAGAATTTATGAATCTTGCACAATGGAGGCTGAGTTTGTGGCATGTTATCAAGCCACAATTCATGCTTTGTGGCTGCGGAATTTTATCTCAGGACTTGGACTTGTCGACTCTATTGCCAAGCCGCTGAGAATTTATTGTGATAATACTGCCGCAGTATACTTCTCTAAAAATGACAAGTATTCGAACTCACGAGGAAGCAAACACCTTGAGCTCAAATATCTTATTGTAAAAGAGGAGGTTCGGAAACATACAGTAATTGTAGAACATATTAGTACCATGTGTATGGTAGCTGATCCACTAATTAAGGGTTTGGTATCTAAGACCTTTAAGGACACATGTTACAACGATGGGTCTTAGTAATCCTTGTATCGTAGTGGATTGATATGTATGTAAGTTTCTACAAATACTAATTGAGATCTCATGGATGTTATGTTTCCAAATTCTTGTTTACTCATATGTGCATAATCGAAATGAGTGAAAGTGACAAGAATAGTCTTGATTAGACAGGAATAGTCTCAATCAGACATAACTGAATTGAAACAAAATCACTTATGTACTTGGTTTTGTATCTAATCCCCAATGAATGGTAATGTCAGGAAGTTGCTAATGTCGTGGTACATGGAAGGAAATGTTTCGCTTTAAGATATGTAACCGCTATTACTCGCATTAGTAGACTACCTGTTAATGAGGTTGTGTTCACTAGATATGAATGGATTTATTTATTTTAAAAATGCGCGCGTGTATGTTTTGAGCCTAAACCTTAACCAACTCATTTACAAAAAGTTTTAAATGATCTTTGAAAACCTAAAATTTTGTTTTCAATTGTATGGTCCAAGTGGGAGAATGTAAACACGGGATATGTTCATGCAAGGCCCATTCGCCAATTTCATGAACAAAGCCCATTAGTATGTCTCGTACAATAAGACCATGTATACACTTGTTGGGCTAAAGGTTTGTTGGGCTCATAAAACTCATTCATATATTGAATCTATGGACACTAACAATGTGTTGACAACAAGGCCCGTCTGTAAGCATGAGGTGTATAGACTAATGAGGTGTGTTGTCTTGTCTTGTGTCTTGACACTTAATAGTCTAGTTATTTGACACATAAGGGACACTTGTCTTGTGTCTTGACACCTAATGGTCTAGTGGTTTGACACATAAGGGACACTTCTCTTGTTTCATGACACCTAATGGACTTGTTGCTTGACACATAAGGGGACACATGACACCCATGTAGTAACTTGTACAAACTCTATGATGGATTAGAGACTTGTATAAATAGAGATGGAGAATAAGATGGAAAGATATGCTCTTGCTCATTAATTTAAGCTAGTATCTCCCATTGGATTGCAAATTATAAACCTTATAATTTTGTGCCATTGGATTAACAATTTTTGGCCGTCAGTTTATGATGCATCAACATTAAGGTGAATGTTGATGCATCTTTTACTAATATATCATCCAATGTGGGAATTAGCTTGATTGTTCACAATGCAGAATCGAAATTCATAGAAGCGAAAGTAAAATCCACTAGAGCCAGAAACAGTGAAGAAGGGGAGGCGATGGCAATCTTACTCGGCCTCGAATGGGCGAAAACTAATCAATTCAAGAATATAATTGTAGAAAGCGACAATATTAATCTCATCAAACATCTTCACAATAAACATCACATGTTACACTGGCAATCTTTAATCCACATCCGGAGAATTCGAGAAAGCAGAAAAGAATTCGAAGAGGTGAAATTCAAGTATACGAAAAGAGAACTCAATTCCAGCGCAGACAGATTAGCTAAATGGGCAAGGAAGAAAAACGCGAGCAAAGAGTGGAAGAATGTACCTTGTATTTTAGTTAATAAATATTGTAATAACGTTGTTATTTAATCTATGAAAGCTAGTTCAACAAAAAAAAATGGTTCATTGGCTTTTGTAAAATTATTAAATATTTTCAATTTTGTGTAGGTGTCTTAATGACCAAATGTAGGAGTTTAGTAAGGTATAATATTGCTCAAAAATTTCGTAATTTATCATAATCTATGATAGATAAGTTCGATAGACTATTTCACTAATATAAAACACAAATTATGTACTAATCAGATAAAATCTCTGTTAGCTTATATTTACCAAATGGTTCATTGTAGTTTTTGAAAATATGAAAGCGCTTCTGTAATGTTGTACCAAACAACTTAAATAGCTTATCATAAAGCACTTGTGTTAAAGTGCTAAAAAAAGCTATTGAAATAAGCTATACGCGTAACCAACCAACAAAAATAGACAACCTGACTTGTCTTTGTCATAACTGACTCACTTGTTTGGCTGTTTCATTATAATAGATTTGTGAGAGAGACTAAGATTACCATTGGCAAATTAAACACTAATGGACAGTTAATATATATTTAACAAATTCACTCACAGTTGTGATTGAAGTTAATGGCCAGTTAAAATTTATGACCATATTCCTACTTAATCAAAAGGTCACGTCTCTTTCACAAAAAAGGGAAATTATCCACACCCCTTATGAAAAAAGTGAAAATCTTGCTTTATGAGTGCATCTTATTAACTTCTTTTTCTGGATTTTTTTATCGAATGATATGAAAATTTTACATTTTAACAAAAGGAAATGAATTTAAGAGTTTTCCATTAAGTAAGATTCTTGAACCCAAGGAATGGAGAATTATTTTTAAAATTGCAACCTTGAAGTCATGTGAGATAAAAGCGGTATTTGTAAAATTAGAGACTCGCAAAGTGACATGAAAAGCAGTATTTTAGAAAAAAGAGACGTATTGAGTAAGAAAGGTATATTTAGAAACTATAACCTTAGGATCCACGTCAGACGGAAAAAGTATTTCTTGAAAGTCATGGTTTTTCAAAACTAGGGACTCAACGCCGCAGTTTGGAGAAATAACTATGGGCTTTAGCTCTATATAAAATGATATACCATAGACACTTTCTCTACCATCTTTAAAAAATTTCTATCAGAAAAAATAGATATGGCGTTTGAGATAGACAAAGAGGAAGCCAAAGGGATCGAAAATGATGGTAAATTTATTTGATTTTCATTATGTCTAATTTATTTTATTTTGAATAAATTCTATCCTCTGAGTTGTATTTGGATCTAAGTTTCTTTTAAAATTTCTTTCACATTTTTGTATAGAATTAAAAGATGTTGGTGCAGTGAAACGACCTAGGAATGTGCGGTATGGGAAAACAAAGAACTACCTTTGTAAAGTGACGGATTGGTGGGAAGAACCCTCTTTTCCCCTTAACATGGTAATTTAATCACTCAATATATTGTGAATATTTTTAGCAGAGCTACCCTGTCTATTTCTTTTCTTGAATGTCAAGATGTAGGTAGCGTTTGTTTTTTTTTTCAAAATTAGATCAGAAGTCTAATTCGATGTCTGAATCGATCGATCGACTCGGGTGGATTTCAGGTTGTTTGATTTTCTATTTGACTCACGTGTCAGATTCATTTGAATGGTCAATTCCGAATAATTTTGGTTTTATTCGAACCAGACATAAATAAGTCTGAATTTAGAACTCATTCATCTAGAATGACTATTTTAACTATGACCGCAATAAGTTCCTTCTAGATGATTAAAATTTAGATAATCTCGACTCAGATGCATCAGAATCAAAGAATAAAACTACAACTACTATATAAAGTTGTTTGCAACTTGAATGCCTTAACACGGTCTTTCATTTATTGGACTTTTCTTTGGATAAAAAGAATAGAGTTATTTCCCGTCTCCTAGTGAAGCATGACATGTCAAAGACAAATGAAGTTCAAAGTAACCATGAATCCAACGTAGAGAGTTTCTACGACAATACTCAATATATATAATACATAATAATGTACTTAACTACATATAGGTGTGGTGGACCATAAATATGATGGTTGTATGGTGGTGGTGACTAAAGTGACAAAAATTGCAGTGATACGGTGTAAGGATCGTATGTACAAAAAAAGATTAGTAATTTAATTTTCATCGAAATATGGTAGTGATGAAAGGTTTGATGGGCTTGGACGAGTTTTGGATATTATAATTTTGTCACAAACAATATTAACCAAGTAGGCCTAATTGCTAAGAATCAATTTTCACAAACTTTTTTTTTACTATGGATCAATTGTTCAATTAGTAGATGTGAAGTGATCAACTATTTTTTAGTCTTGGCAAGATATGCACGCGGCTGTGAAGCTCAAGTACTAAACCTGATGACTAAGAGTAATTAAGGTAGAAGATGTGGAGATTTTGTTAATATAGAGTAATCATGACAAAACTACATTGGAAATTATAGATAATAAAAAATTGAAGAGTTTTACTAACATGTGACACAAAAACATATATCAAAACATTAATTCTTTTTTACTTCGAACGAGAAATACTAAAACAAGATTATCTATAAAAATAGTGAAATCTGTACTCGTGGAACGTGGAAATAAATTGTGAAGTTACATTTATATTTTGACACATAATTGAATACAATACCTTTTCACTCACAAAAGTCAAATATTAGAGATCTTGTCATAATTTTAAGTTTTAAACTATATAATTATACATGTTTGTTTCATATGTCAATATTTTACTTATGCTCGTGTTCCTACTACAGCTGGTAGCAATGCTCGTGTTCCTTCTCAAGCTGCTACTCAGGCTCATCTCGTGCTCCTACTCCAGCTGCTACTAAGGCTTGTGTGCCTACTCATGTTTATGCTCCTACTTTGGTTCCTACTCATGCTCGTTCTCCTATTCCAGCTGTTACTGATGCTCGTGCTCTTACTCTAGGTGTGCTCCTATCTGGTTGTTCCTCAGGCTCGTGCTCCTAATCCAGCTTCTGCTTATGCTCTCCGAGTACCAACCAACGCCACGAGTTAGAAGGTAAATTTCGTAATGCATTTTTAGGAATTCTTTTAAGACTATTTATCTTTACGTGTTCTTTTGCAGTTCAAAAGAGAAGAAATGCCCCAATGTCTCTAGCAATTGGATGTGCAAGAGGAGAACACTCCGTATTTCAGATGTAGGAGTTCGTTCTATTGGTAACAAAACAATAAAGTTGAACTTCACCAGCGGATCTTCATTGTTCCTTGGTTTGTTTATCCCTCATCATAAAACACTTTAATGTCTTAAATTATTGGGTTTGGTTTTGTTATTTTTCTCTGTGTAAACTTACTTTGTGAAGAAAATACAGTAACGCTACTTGGCCCAACTATGGGCTCGGAAAGAACAAAACTTCAATTCTCATATCAGCGCTTAAATTGAAGTTTGGCCTTTTCAGGTCATGGTCGAGCCAAGTAACATTGTCCAAAAAATAACATTTTATCGTATGAAAAATTCGTTTCGTGAATTTTTAGTAAGAAGCTAGTGGAGTGTTTACTTGACATGAAAATTGATATTCGTTTCCAGGTCTATCCGCGGATCTTCAAAATATATTTAACAAAGATTGTATTGTGTCTAGGGCTTCTACTATTTCATTAAGAGAACACAATCCTCAAGAGCCTATTAACCAAACTAATTCCACCCCAATTTTGGATAACAACATAGTCGACGGGGAGGGTCCTCAATTTGAAAACATCCCGCCTGATAACGATATAATCAGTGAGGATCAAAATGTCTCAGTTCATGAAGATCTTTCTGTGCACCAAATGACATCTTTAGGCGAACCTTTGGCTACTGATAGCCAGCTGGTGAGTTATATATGCACAAGTTAATTAGTTAACATTCCATTATCTTGTCTTAGTTCAACTAGATTATGATCCTAAGACTTTTCAACTTCCAGGACTTATCTTTTCTAGATGCTCATATTGTACCAAGGGCTAAGCGAAAAATGAAATGTTTATTGCTCCAACTAAACTTAGATTATATATAGGGAAATGATAGAGTGCCAAGCTAGAATGCCCAGTAAAATGCCCAAATTTTCTCATTTAGAAACAAAAGCGGTCCCCACCGTATTCATACTTTAAAAAAACGTTGTCTTTTAGTGAATTCCACGTCAGTTGGGCACCCTTTTGGGCACCGAGCTGGGCTCTCTAGCATCTCCCGTGCACAATTACGGAGAATAAATAGAACAAGTCAACGATTTTACTGCTAAGACTAGGTAATGCAAATTTATATCTTAAAGGATTTCAGGTTTTGACTAAGTGTATTAACCGAAATATGCATTATTCATAATTTGTTTACAATATAGGGATTTTGCGCAATATTTAAAGGATAAGGTTCGACAAGCCACAACCTTAGATCGTCAAATAGGTAATCTTTCGCTGAACGAGATTCTACAAGGGAAAATCAGAGAGCAGAGCGCTCGTATGTTCTATGAAACACTAGTAGGTTTTTATCTACGTGTATTCTTCTGAAGTTTCTTCGAAATCTTTGAAATGCATGTTTTTGGCATATACTCCTAGAGAAAATGTGTCATTTTTTGCACTATAACTCTTTTTTTTCCTAAGTGTTTTGTGTTGTATTGCAGGTTTAAAGAATCACAATATCATCGACGTGAAACAATAGGAAGCTTACGGTGACATCACTTTATCGGTGGACACAAAATTAAACTAATTTATAAGTTTAATTAGTTGAGTGGTCTAAATTACTTTGAGTTTAAGAAGACTTTTTGTGCCGTGTGCTTTATTTATTTGTGATAGTCATGAATGATTTGCTAACTCATATTACAATTTTTATTTGTTTTGAATATTTTAAGATATAAGATTCGGTTATCGAACTACAAAATTTTGTAAATATTAGACGGGAATTTGGTCAAACTAAGCATCTTAGAGCAATTCTTGTAGTACTCTAGATTATGTAGAAATTAGTTGCATTTATCAAGATAATAATCTTGATTGTCTGAATCTAGTTTTGTATTAAATACGTTGCCTAACTTTTGGTAATTCGTCGACCACAAACTCTATCCCAAAATATTATAACTTTTAATTGCAAATTATTTGTCTCTAACTACTAACTAGATAATACTAATAATTTTTGGGCTTATAGTCCAAAAACAACACCTAAACACATATTTAGTCCACCATAATATTAATATAGGGTTTTAAGCCAAAACTATACTTATAAAAGAAATTTAGCCCAAATGTTCCCATCTCGATAGAAACCACAAATCTCTACGATTTCTATGTTATCATAATACCCTTTATAACCTTATGTATAATTCCTTAAAAAGAAAACTTATGTATAGGATAAAACCCACTTTTGTAAATCAATCCCAAAAATTTTGTTTCATTTTCTTTCTCTGATTTTCTCTCTACATTCTTTTCTTCGATAACCGAACCCTCTTACTTTCTCTCTCTAAAACCAAAACCCCTTTCTGATATAGCTCCACTAAATCTAAACCCCGATTACAACGAGTAAGCATCATCATCTTCATCTTCTTACAAAATCATCTTCATCAAATAACGGTTCTCATACTTTCTCTCTATTATCAACGTTTTCATACTTTCTCTCTCTATTATATTGAGTTTTCACATCACTGTTTCACCATCATCCAAATCATCACGTAAGTTTTTGGAATCATTTTGCCCTGTTTATTATTCATTTTCATTATACTAGTTATCATACTTTTTCTCTCTATTATCATTATCAGTTTTCATCATCTTCTGACATAAATCTTAACTTTTTTTAGTTTAAAATCTCTCACTAAATAAAAACGTTTACGTCGTCGTGTTCAAAACCTCTTAACCATCTTACCCCAAATATCTTTGTTAAGATATTATTTCATATTTACTAGGTACTAACAGATTCTAAATCGTAACATATTTATTACACACAACGTGTTTTGTATTATACAAAACACATGTTGTTCTGTTAAGATATTTTTCGGTTTTTTTTGTTACTAACAGATTTTGAATATTAAGTTACGTTGTATAACATGTTTTAATTATTTTTATATATATCAAAACACGATTTCTTGAGTTGAGATAAAACCTTGTGAGTGTTTCAAATCGTTTCTGAATATTATCAAATGTACTATACACACCCTGTTTTTATACATCAATACACGTTTTGTTCCCTATTTTTCATTTTATTTCATATATAATCGTTTATTTATCATTACCATTTCTTATCTTACATACATTTTATTGTATGTTTTATACATAACACATTTTTATTGGCTGCATTACATCATTTCATTAACACATTTTATATTGTCTGCTTTATACGTAAACTTTATAATTCATTTCATTAACCTAACATATTATGTGATGTCGAAAACATCTTATTTACTATAAATATTATACAAGCATTAAATATTTCATATAATTTACGAAACATTATGCATTTTACATTATTCACAATGCATAATGTTCCCCACATAATGCACTTTTGTATTTGCGGTTACGTAATTAGTCATGGATTTTCAAACTGCTTCATCAAACGCAATAGAGGAGCCGACTCTAAATTCCGATAGTTGGAATAAAATCTTCACTCACGTTGGTCAACTGTTTCCTGGAGGTGCTAAAGAATTTAAATTCACCCTTCGCTAATATAGTATAAGCACAACCACAATTTCAAGTTTGTCAAAAACGATTTAAACCGTGTCACTGTAGTTTGTCAATATAGTGTAAATACGGGTCACGATTTCAAGTTTGTGAAGAATGATAAGTGTGTCACTGCAGTTTTCCCTATAGAAGACTCAAATTGGCGAGTTCATGGTTGGACACCGTTGAAACGAAAATTCATGGTCGGGCAACATTAAATGCAAAGGATTTTTTTTATTATTGTTATAGTAAAACCCATTATGTTCTGACTTATTCTAATTATTGTGTATGTTTTATATAACTTTCAGTAATCAATATATGTTTTGCAGATGAAGCAAACAAAATTTATTTATTTTCAATTTGAAGTTCAACGATTGTTTGGCTGAAAATATAACGTAACTTTTTTTGGTTGTTTACAGAACCACATTTGTATATGAAAAACATATTTAAGTAGATGAAAATTTGCTTCAAGCAAAATAGAGAAATTTCAATAACAAATTGTATTTTTTAACAACATTGATGTTAATGAAAAATATCAAAAGATTTTCAATTTGCAATCACGTATAAATTGATTTGCATTCTGGTATAAATTAAGGCTCTCTAACAATATCTATAGTGCAGTCTCCCATTGACTTCCCTTAACCTCTATTTGTTCTTAGAACTAGTCAAAAAATCTGCCGCAAACAAATTGATTTAACTTTTGAAATCAAACAGTTTCCAATAAAAAAATAATATTATTTATCTACCAAAACATGAAATGTCGAATAACACACACATATTGCTTCCATTTCGATTTTTGGTATTTTATCGGACAATAAAAATTATCTGCGTAAAACATGTATTTTGTTATTACAAAAATATATTTACCGCAACACCTTACCTCTTCGAGAAGTTTTATAAGGGCCCCATTCTTGTTAAAAGCCCCCTCTTTGTGAATTAGGTAGGAGCCCACCGGATCCACATAAGCTTTCTTTTCCCTAATACGCTTTCTTTTCATTGGGTCTTTTCCCTAATACGCTTTCTTTTCATTGGGTCTTTGGTGTTGGTGTGGTTTCCTTTGCATGTTTTGATGTTGGTTTGTTTTTTGGTGGCATTTTCTTTACTTTTCTGCACACAAATATACCACTTATTTGTTATGCAATTTTGAAAATTCTAAATAAATAACAAGTGATGCAATGTCATTTTAACTATTTTATGAATAAAAATATCGACCAAAATAAACCGTCTGAAATTCGCCCCAAGTCAATCGATCAAATATCAAATTAGAACATCCCCACCATCATTAAATTTACCAAAAGAAACTAAATAGACTAACTTGGCACTACATAAGTAAAAAAATACTTTAGAGTGTCTTGGTACCTAGCTCGTCAATGCACATAGGCATCTCCTTACTTTACCAACGCCATACATCGCTTCCCATAGTAATCTTCTTCTCTTTTGTGCATTTTGTTTTGTTTTAACTTTTTTTAATGTTTAGGGCTATAAAATTAGTGTTCTGAAAGTAGTCTATCGAGACGATGAAGTAGGTTTTGTCGACTTGTTGATGTGATGTGAAAACATCACATTTAGGTCACTTAACTTAGATGAATTAGTCCATTTTATGCTGCAATTCTAATTTTTAATAAGATATGTTTATATTCATGACAAGGTACCATAAAAGAACTATGCAAGGAAATGAGCTAAGGAGACCCTAGAAGAGTCAAAAGCACTTAATAGAATCTAAGAAGAGGTCTTTAATGTCTAGGAGCAAAAGGGAGCAAGTAAGGAGATAAAGACTCACCAAGGGTATTATGATCATTTGCACCTAAGAGGGTCAAAATATAATTTGAGAAAGTCTATGAAGTCTTTGGAACATGATTATCACTTTGGTGAAGACTAGAGATGAAAAGCATAAGAAATGAGCAAGTTAGGAGCCAAGGGCAAAATTGTCATTTGCACCCTTTGGTCAAGTTAGAGAGTCCATTATTCAAGTTAAAATTAAATGGAGTCATTGAATAAGTCAAAATAACTTGAAGAAGTCAAACTAGACAAAGGAGTGACTATAACTACTAAAGAAGGGCAAAGTGGTTTTTTGGGTAGGAAATAGAAATTAATGCCCTAACTTGGTCTCTCCACTTCATCTTCTTCCTTATGTGCTGATTTTTAGAGAGAGAAAATGTAATAGAGGCTAGGGTTTTGGGTTTCATGAAGATCTAGAGAGAGAAACTTAGATCTAGAGAGAAATAGCAAGGAAAACACCAAAAAGGGAGCAAAAGGGGCAGTTAGACAACAATTATAGCACCGGGGCAGCAGCTACAATGGCCGACCAGCAGCAGCTACAATGGCCGACCAGCAGCTACAACGGCCGACCAACAGCTTCATTGGCCGACCAGCAGCTTGCTAAGGCATGGGACAACACCTAAAATGGCCGGAGAGCAACCCTTTTGGCTCCTTTGCTTGGTTTGCTTAGATTTTTCACTCCATTTGTTCTCCAAGGGTTTTGCTTACTCATTTTCCTCTTGTTCTTGTTTGGGGTGATTTAATTGATTATCTAGCTTAGTCTTGTTTGATTTTAGGGTTGCTAGCTACTTGCATGTGATGAATTCTAGAGAGAAATTAATTTATATGAGGGATTCATGTTATTAAACTTAAATTTGAGTATGCTTGTGAATGATTCCTTTTATATATGATTGAATTTGTTTATTAATCTTTCTAGAGTTTGATTGCTATTTGTTCTTGCTTAATAAACCTAGGTAGAGAGAAATTAGAAATAGAGATAGTGTAATTACTTGTCTCACGATGTCTACACCATTGATTACACTCTCATTTGAGGTTGAATGCAATAATCTCTCTATGTGTAGCTAAGCCTCTTGTTGAGGATTATGATGAAATCTTGATATGATTATGTATGTGGTTGTATTGGTTAGATGAGTATGCTTGATATCTCTCTCACGAGGTTAATCGTTTAAGCTTGTTTCATGTCTTATGTCAAGCATATGTCATAGTTACTTCTTAAGCGATCTTTCCGATTTTAGACTCGATGCTTAATGGAATATGATGACCCTTTGACTAGTTATGACCATTAGGTATATCTAGCACTTAGAGCATCTAATGTAAAGTCGAGATGACTCAAACTCAATAATTGACCCAAGCAAGAATTTACATAGGTATATCTCGATGGATTCCCGAATCCTGCTCATATGTAGAATAAGACCCTAGCCTCCCAATAAGCTTTAGTTAATAGTTTAAGTTTAGTTATTTCCCTTTTGTTTATTTTCGATTCATGCCTAACTATCAAAACCCCCATTTATCTTTGTTCTTTATATTTTTGTCTAAGTTAGCTAGTAACACTTAAACCCGTGAACGAGACCCTCCGATAAACAAGTTACCTTCCTATCCTTGGATCGATCCTGGTTTTGCCGGGTTACTACTTGATACCTCCGCTTGGGTGTGCAACCTTTCGGGTGCATCACTTGTACTTCTCTTTCACTTTATCTTTCGGCGATATGTATTTACCTGCCATCTGAAATCAGTACGCCCAACAGGACGTTAGACGAAGTGAGTAAGAAATCACTGTGTGCACACACTCAGAGATTGATGAAATATAACTTATGTGCAAGACTGAGATTTAATCTAATACAATGACGTTAGCCAAAAAAAGATATACGGTGTCCGTAGGATGCGGTGAACACCTAGTTTCCAGATATAATATGATTATGTATGAGAGAAAGAAAGAGCGAGAGACGGGTACTGGAGATTCAGAAACAAAGGATAAAGAGAACTTAAAATGTAGAGGAAGAGGTCATCTAGGTTTAAGATTTATTAGTTGAAACTTGAGAGAGAGAGAAAGAGAAAAGTCACTCTTATAAAATGAAATGGGTCGTTATTGGTTAAAATATCGTTTAGTTGGGTTTGTTTCAACTTATTATTTTCTGGGAACCTGCCTAAATCTGATTTGTGTTCTTCACATAGTGGCTCCTAAAATAGGTGGCCCAAATTGAAGCTTTGCTCGCTTTGGGTCAGACCTGACCTTGGATATGTTAACCAATTTTGATATTTTATTTTTTTAATTATTGATAGTAATACATTTCTATTAAGAGTATATTTACATGAAGATGGTTTTACATGAGGCTGTTATTCGGGTCGTCGGCTCACACGACAATGGACGACCTCCTTCTGACCGATCGGATAAGCCACGTCCAAAGCGTCCACAACCATATTGTGATCATTGTAAAATTCAAGGACATCACATATTTACTTGCTATCACCTCCATGGCTATCTACCTCAAACTGGTGGTCGCCCACGAAACCACAATCAGGCAGACCATCTAGCCTCTTTGGTTCAGGTACCAACCGTCACTTCGGTGCCTTTAGCATCATCCCTCACCGTCGACCAATACAAGTCGCTTATAGCACTTTTGGATCAACAGAAGCAGCCGACTAGCACTTCTTTCATCGACGCCCCTCAAATCAACCTCGCGGTTACGTTCCTTTCCTATTTTTCTCCTCCTTGGGTTATAGATTTGGACGCCACCAAACATATTGGTTCGACGCTTATTCATTTTTCTACATATTCGATTACACCACCTAACCTTTATGTCATATTACCGGATGGTTCACGAGTCAGTGTTCCTCATATAGGTTCAGTTTTCTTTTCTAATGATTTTTTTGCAAGATGTGCTTCTTATTCCCTCTTTTAAAATTAATCTCATCTCAATCTCTCAAATCTCTAAATCTCTCTGTTGCATCGTTTTATTTAACTCTAATATTTGTGTCTTTCAGGACTGAACAAACGAGGAGGACGATTGGTCATCGTAGTCTTCATGATGATCTATATTTCTATCACACGGAGCATCAAATTATTTGCAGTTACTAGTTTAGTTCATGATAGTCCTCGTAATATTTCGTACACTTATGGCATTGGCGTCTTGGCCACCATCATTCTGTCGTCTTAAGTATTTTATTTCTAGAGTTCCTTGTGTGAACTCTATTTTAATTAATAATAAAGTACTGTGCGATGTTTGTCCTCGTTTTAAGCAATCCCGTTTACCTTTCACATCTCACGTTTCTTCTTCCTCTCATTGTTTTGAATTGATTCACACCGATGTTTGAGGTCCTTTTCCGGTACCCTCTACTAACGGATGTCGTTATTTTTTTGTCATGCCCAATCGGGGTTAATGTGAACAACACGAGCAATCCAAGACAAGCAATAGGAATAGTAAAGAACAATCAAGAACAGAACACAGAGATTTACGTGGCTCGGTTGGTGAGACCTACTCCACGGCGACAACGGCGCGATGATTTCCACTATGATAAGCAAACAAGTTTACACAAGAGATTCGTGAGATTGTGTCTTACTGATAACTCCTTAGGGTTTAGTTTATAACTTTATATAGCCACTAAACCCTAACCCCACCGCCTCACGGACTCTCTCTCTACAACCGACATTATACACGAATAAACACTAATCACCGACATAAGCCTAGCTTCGCATTCCAGCACTGTCTCGGAGTCCAGCTTTGCCTCATAGCACTGCTTCGCATACCAGCTCTGTCTCAGTAATCAGCTCCGCTAATGGGTCCAAGCTTCGGTAGGTTGTATCGGGTTCGATATCAATCCATATTCGAGTCACTTCTAACAATTCTCCACCTTGACTTGAATATGCTTCTCTTGACTTAGATCGGCCACCATCATAGCTCAGCGACTCTGAGCCATCGTCGTTCCAGTCCGGCTAGGGCTAACATCTGGAAAACCCAATCAAGTCTAAGCAATGCTTAAACTTGAAAGTTGTAACTGTCTTGGTCAACATATCCGCTGGATTCTCTGCCGTAGAAACCTTCTTCATCGTGATCTTCCCTTGCTCAATCACGTCCTTGATAAAGTTTTACTTGACGTCAATGTGTTTAGTTCTCCCGTGATACATTTGATTTTTGGTCAAATGAATAGCAGTCTGGTTGTCGCAGTAGACCTCTGTCACCTCCTGCTTCATGCCCAAATCCTGAACTAAACCACTCAGCCATATAGCCTCCTTAACCGCCTTTGTTGCTGCCATGTACTCAGCTTCTGTTGTATACAGCGCTACCACCGACTGCAGCACTGCTCTCCAACTAATGGCACTCCTGCAGAGTGTGAACGTATAGCCCGTCAATGACCTCTTCCTATCAAGATCCCCCGAAAAATCTGAATCTACAAATCCAACTACCGAACCAGAAGTGTGAGCCCTTCTGTCGTAAACCAAACCAAGCTCCGCAGTTCCTCCCAGATACCGCAGTATCCATTTCACAACCTGCCAATGACCTCTCGCAGGTCTGCCCATGTATCTGCTTACTACACTAACAGCATGTGAAATATCAGGCCTTGTGCACACCATAGCATACATAATGCTACCTACTGCTTTTACATAAGGCACCCGAGACATGTACTCCGTCTCGTCATCAGTTGTTGGTGACAGTACCCCCGAAAGCTTGAAGTGTGCTGACAGGTTTTGCCTCAGTCATACCAAAACGTTCCAACACCTTCTCGATGTACGTTTTCTGAGACAAGAACAGTTTCCCAACAGATCTGTCTCTCCGTATCTCCATTCCCAATATCTTCCTTGAGGCACCCAAGTCTTTCATCTCAAACTCACCCTTTAACTAACCCTTTAACATGTGAATTTCCGACATATCCTTGCAAGCTATCAGCATGTCATCCACATAAAGGAGTGGATACACATAAGAACCATCCGATAGTTTCCTGTGGTACACACAACTATCATACCTGTTTCTGTTATAGCCGTTTTTAATCATAAACGTGTCAAAACGCTTATACCACTGCCTAGGAGACTGTTTCAGTCCATTAAAAGACTTTCTCAACAAACATACCTGGTCTTCTTTCCCGAGAATTTCAAACCCCTCTGGCTGACGCATATAGATTTGTTCCTCCAGCTCTCCATGTAAGAACGCAGCGTAAACATCCAGCTGCTCCAATTCCATATCATGCATAGCAACCATAGCAAGTATCACTGTAATAGAGCTATGTTTTACAACAGGAGAAAATACCTCACTGAAGTCTATGCCTTCTCGCTGTGTAAACCCCTTAGCTATTAACCGTGCTTTGTAATGTGCATCTTCCACTCCTGGGATTCCTTCCTTCTTCTTGAAAACCCATTTGCTACCAACAAGCTTCTGACCCTTAGGCAGCTCGGCTGATTCTCAGACTTGGTTCTTCCGAAGAGACTCAATTTCTTCATTCATGGCAAGAGACCACGACCGTGAATCATCGCTCCTCATAGCTTTTTCATAGGTGCATGGGTCACCTCTATCTATGCTTTCTCCCACACTAAGTGCACATGCAACCATATCTGCCATCCCATACCTTTCCGGTGCTTGGATGTCTCTCTTTCCCCTGTTCCTCGCAACACTGTATTGAACCAGCTCTGGTTCAGCTTCCTCAGCTTGCTCATCTACCTGACGTCGAACCTCTACCGGAGTGTCTATCTCAAATTCCACCTGCTCTTCATTATCTTCCTGCTCCACCTGTTTACCAATACCCCCTCGAGCATCTACAGGCGTTACCTTCTGAGTTACCATGGCTAACCCATCAAAAGTAACATCTCTATTTATGACAAACTTCTTCGATTTTTCATCGGGATTCCACAACCGATAACCCTTAACTCCATGCTCATACCCAAGAAATGCACATTTCTTAGCCCTCGGATCAAGTTTACCTTCCTTAACATGTGCATAAGCCGAACAACCAAAGATCCTCAAGTTCTCATAATTAGCAGGATAACCAGACCGTACCTCATTAGGAGTTTTACACACTATAGATGTACAGGGTGAAATATTCACCAGATACGCTGTCGTGTTCACCGTTTCAGCCCAAAACACCTCCGGCAACCCTGCTTTCGAAAGCATACAACGAGCTCGTTCCAATAGAGTTCTGTTCATACGTTCCGCCACTCCATTCTTCTGTGGAGTCTTTCTAGCCGTATGGTGTCTCACTATCCCTTCGTCTACACAGAACCTATTAAACTCGTTTCCGCAAAATTCCATGCCATTGTCAGTCCTCAAGTGTTTGATCGATTTTCCAGTCTGCTTCTCGATCAAGGTCTTCCACTGCTTGAACTTGACGAATGCCTCATCTTTACGTTTCAGTATGTAAACCCATACTTTCCTGGAAAAATCATCTATCAAGGTTAAGATGTATCTACCCCCACTATGTGAGCTGACCCGAGAGGGACCCCAAAGATCTGAATGGATGTAATCCAGAGTTCCTTTGGTATTGTGAACCGTTGTACTGAACTTTACCCGACACTGCTTCCCGAAGACACAATGTTCACAGAATTCTAGTTTTCCAACCTTCTGCCCACAGAGTAAACCCTGCTTGCTCAGTATAGCCATCCCCCTTTCACTCATATGCCCTAACCGCATATGCCATAGCTTGGTAGTCTCCATTTCCTTGTCTGATGATGACACCGCTACAGATCCGGTAACTGTGTTACCCTGTAGCACATATAGACCATTCTTTTTCAACCCCTTCATAACTGTAAGATTCCTCTTAGAAATCCGAAGAACACCACCTTCACCAACATATTTGCAACCATTATCATCCAGAGTTCCCTAAGAGATTAGATTCCTCTTCAAATCTGGAACATGTCTGATGTCTGTTATAGTCCTCACAACACCATCGTGCATCTTGATCTGAACAGTACCAATTCCAACCACCTTACAAGGAGCGTCGTTTCCCATTAACACCTTACCGCCATTAATGACTGTGTAAGTGGAAAACCATTCTTTATGAGGACATACATGGAATGTACAACCAGTATCCAAAATCCACCTATCTTCTGCGAAGCAGGCATTGATCGCCAGAACCATAGCTTCATCACATTCTCCAATGATTGCCAAGGCACTACCATCATCTTCTTCGATGACTGCTGCCTCTGCTGGCTTCTTCCTAAGCTCAAGACAATTCCTTTTGAACTGCCCCTCCTTCTTACAATTAAAGCATCTGTACTTCTTAGGTTTAGATTTAGACCGTGAACGGCCCTTCCCATCGACCACATGCTGCGACCTTCCCCTTACCACCAAACCATCACCTGAACTGCTTTCTTCCATTGACCTCCGTCTCAACTCCTTCGAATTCAATGCTGCTTTAACATCCTCAAAGGTTGTAGTTGTTTTTCCAGACATAAAAAAATCAACAAAGCTTTCATATGATGGTGGCAGGGATGCAAACAATAGTACTGTCTTATCTTCTTCTTCGAATTTGACATCTATGTTTACCAAATCTAAGAATACTCGGTTGAGTTCATCCATATGGTCTTTCAACGGTTCCCCTTCTAACATTTATAAACTAAATAATTTCTTCTTTAGATACAAACGATTAGTTAGAGACCTCATTGCTCAAACAGAGTAGAATCTGACCATGTGCTCTTTCCATGAGATTTTCCTTCTCTGCTTCTGAAAGTGATTCAGCGAGTGCAGCCTTCCCATTCAACGTCTTCAACAGACCCTGTTGAACTAATACTGCTCGCATCTTAATCTTCCAAAGATTAAAATCGTTACTTCCATCGAACTTCTCTATCTCGTATTTCGCCATCACAGAAACCTCAAAACCTGGCTCTGATACCAGTTTCTTATGCCCAATCGGGGTTAATGTGAACAATACGAGTAATCCAAGACAAGCAACAGGAATAGTAAAGAACAATCAAGAACAGAACACGGAGATTTACGTGGTTCGGTTGGTGAGACCTACTCCACGGCAACAACGGCGCGATGATTTCCACTATGATAAGCAAACAAGTTTACACAAGAGATTCGTGAGATTGTGTCTTACTGATATCTCCTTAGGGTTTAGTTTATATAGCCACTAAACCCTAACCCCATCGTCTCACCGACTCTCCCTCTACAACCGACATTATACACGAATAAACACTAATCACCGACATAAGCCTAGCTTCGCATTCCAGCTCTGTCTCGGAGTCCAGCTTTGCCTCAGAGCACTGCTTCGCATACCAGCTCTGTCTCAGTAATCAGCTCCGCTAATGGGTCCAAGCTTCGGTAGGTTGTACCGGGTTCGATATCAATCCATATTCGAGTCACTTCTAACATTTTTGATGACTTTTCTCGTTGTACATGGATATTTCTTATGAGTTCGAAATCAAAACACTATTAAATTAAGTACTAACTTTTTGACTACATCACAGTTTAATTCTACCATAAAAATATTTCGATTGGATAATGGTACTGAATTTATGAATAATGCTTTACAACTTTGGTTCCTTGACAAAGTAGTTATTCACCAACACAGTTGTACACAAACACCCTAACAAAATGGGGTGGTTGAAAGAAAACACCGCCACATTATTGAAGTGGCTCGCTCCCTTCGTGTACCAGCTCATCTCCCTCCTTTCTTTTGGGGAGAATGTGTTTTAACTGCAGTTTATGTGATCAATAAATTGCCTTCCCAATTCTCCATGGGTTGTCCCCCCATGAAGTCTTGTTGGGATCTCCACCCAATCTTTCACACATTTCTATGTTTGATTGTCTTTGTTATGCTCGAATTCCGTTAGTAAAAAAAGTGGACCCTCATGCCTCAGTTGGAATTTTTATTGGTCACCCAAATGGTCACAAGGGTTACCGTGTCTATGACCTTCATACTCGCTGTATTTTTACATCCCGTGATGTTGTATTCCATGAAACTAGGTTTCCAATGCCTAAGCTGATTTATTCTCTCTCTCTCTTTTACCATCCATTCCATGCCCTACTCCATTTTTCTCCATTCTGGATGACGCAACTTTTAATTTTCCGGCACCGCTTGCTGAACAACATTCAGATACACTACCGATGGGGACCCCATCCTCACCGCCACTCGGCCAATCAACCGAGGTGCCTCCAGCACCTCCCTCTTCGTCGCCCCCTACGGGTATGCCTATAGCACATCCTGGTTTCTTTCCCTCGGTCCAGCCAGGCATCCCTTTCCCGATCGATGATCAGTCTCCCATCCACTCTGACGTGTTAACCGGCAAATCCGTGCTCAACGTCAGCACCGTCCACCGACCCACTTAGAAGACTTCATCTATTCCACTTCTTCTCCTTCCGTCAAATACCCTTTTGAGGATTATTTCTCTATTAATTCTTTCTACACGTCGCATCAAACCTTTCTCTCATCCGTCATCTCCACAGTTGAACCAATGTCGTTCACTCAGACGATGAAATCTTCCTATTGGCGGGATGTTATGGCCAAAGAAATCTCTGATTTAGAAACCACCAATACATGGTCCATTGTTCCTCTTCCTCCAAGAAACTGGCCAACTGGCTGCAAATGGATTTATAAGGTGACTAGTACGTGGACAAACAATTTTCTTATATGGACAACTATTTTACGTTAACAACTAACAAATTAGAAATTTTATATGGACAACCGTTTTTTGAGGGGACATCATTCTATGATTTTTCTTAAATGTCCTCTAAGGATTAGATGTTTTATTTGAAGTCTTCTTTCTTTTCTTCTATAAACCCTAAGACTTATTCTACTTCTTCTTCATCAGAAACAAATTTGTAGAGGGAGAAAGTTTGGAGAGACATTTTTTATCATGGCACCAAGGAAATTGTTGCAGAGACTTCGTAGAAAGAAATGTAAGATTTTTCTTTGAATCTTCCCAATAAACCGACTCAATCTATGGAAAATATGTTTTTTTTTCATAAACCATAGAATCCCTTGAAACAAATAAAAAGACCTGGAAATCAATTTTAGTGTAAAAAGCAGATGCTTTAGAATCATTAGCAGGTCTGCTCGGGTACCCATGAACTACACCTATTCGTGGGTCTTCCCCGAAATAGTAGCCGTTCATTGCTACTATCTTGGGGGTTTCTCTCGCAGTCCTCTGATCGATATTTTGAGGGAGTTTTGTGTATCTTTGAATTTAGATTTTTTGACCTTCACGCAATTGAATCACGTTTTCCATGACCGCGAAACAGCAGTAGTGATGATTTTTATACTTGATAGTGATGACATGGTTTACTTTAATAAGTTGGGTTCCAAATTAATTTGTTCACATTTAATATTTTTTGATCACTGTTGCTGTCAATTAGGCCAATTAAACTATGCATTATGTATTATGGGAAACTATGCATTAATGTGATTTACATGTTTATGTTTATTCTTTCACCAATATACTTCGTCTTAAGATAACGTCTAGTCATCTTTTTGTAAATCAGACTTACGAGTTTATGAAAATCTAAATATGTAGAGGAAAAACAAAAAAAGGGATAATGTCTCAACCATGTCAGGGGGAAAAAGAAGAGCAAAGATAAGGTCGAAGAGTAATGCCTCCCGAGCAATGGATCCTACGAGAATTATACCAACTCGGACTGAACCAATGTTAAATGAACACACTATTCAGAATAATAATAGAGCAAACAAAGAAATTCCTGAGTCCGAAGATGGATCCGGGTGCAGAAGAAGATGAATCTGGGTAGGATGACGAAGACTGATATCAGTTTCATTTTATTAGAGACTATTTACTTTATGTTTGTTACTGAGAACCTTTAGTTTGTTTTAGGTTTATGACTTGACTTCTATTTGTTATTATCTATCTTATTCACCTTCTTTTGAATCCTACTCGAGTTACAATTATATATATCATTTTCATTTTCTTGAAAATAAGTTGTTCTCGTCGAAGTAGTCTAGCGATAAGTTGTTGAATAGGATGTCGAATTCAACTTGACTTCTCGATGAAATATGTCGAACTTTGAAGGTTGAAAAAATAAAAATCAAAAAAGGGAAGTCACAAAAGTACTTGCCACGAAATCTGGCAGCCGAGGCCAAATTGCTAAACTTCGTGGCAAGTCCTCTTCTGACTTGCTAAAATTTCGTGCATAATCCACGAAAATTAGGAAAGTCAAAAGAAGACTTGCCACGAAATCTGGCAAGTTGGCATCGACGGAGATTTCATGGCAAGTCTTCTTCTGTTTTTCGATTTTTATTTTTTCATGGCCAGATTCCACGAAAATTTGGCAAGTCGGAAGAGGACTTACCACACAATCTGGCAATTTGACCTCGGCTGCCAGATTATGTGCCAAGTACTCTTGTGACTTCTGTTTTTCGATTTTTATTTTCTTATCTCCAGAGTTCGACATATATTGGAGTATCTTGACATCACTGTAAAGTACTAAAAAAATAATGAATCGTAAAATTATTATTCTTTTAAAGACTACAAAAATAATGAAAAGTAAAGATACAATTTTATTTTAAGAAAAAATAACTAAAGAAGATAATCATTATTCTTTGAAGTATGATATCATTGCAAGTTTTCTTCTAGGACTACGATGATGGCGTTGTCGACCTTATCGTTTGCCTTCATTGTTTTTGTTTCTTCTGGATCCTTCAACTACGACAAACAGATTTTGCTTCGCATTCTCTGTGCACCACCCAACAACTACCTCTCTTGACTCGAAAAACTGTAAAATATTCTATCAGTTTGTACAAATGTATAAAAAAAAAGTATACGATGCGTAAGTAAGAGAAGCATAGCATCTCAGTCGTAAAGAGTTCACTTAATTAAGGAAATTCAGCTCTTAATCGTATAACCTTGTGATCAAGCGATGATGTTTGTGATTTAAATTGAGTGCTCTATAAGAACATTTTAAAGAATAAACAAGTAAGATTGGAAAAGATAAACAAATCCGGATGTTAAATGTGCTTTGAAGCTTTCGTGGCAAAGTACAAGAAAACATCCAAATTTTTCGTGAAAAACCCCCAGAAAAAGTATAAGAATTTCATGGATTTTTCACGAAATCCTAGTAGTTGTCTCTTTCACCTCGAATTTTGCTTATGAAATCGTTTTCGATTCTTCCAAACTACCCAAACGAAAGTACAAATAAAATAGTAAAAGTTATGATTTTACCTCATCAATATCATTAATTCTTATTGCACAAACGATTGGAAAAGCTTCTTTGGGTGGAGATTGAGGGGATTTATCTTCCTCGACCATCTAGGGTTTGATAAATAGGATAGTGAAGTTGTAGAAATTGTAATTTACTTGAAGAAGAAGATGATGAAAATGAATGTCAGTTAGGTTTTCTATTTTTAACTATTGTATTTGTTAAGGGTCCTTAGATTAATTAGTGTTAATATTCAAGCCCTTATAGAGTAATCCCTTTATTAAATCAAAGTCAACCAAGTAAAAAATGTTTGATTCGCACAAGACCCAAAAATAGTTGTTCATATAAGAACATTGGTTGTCCACGTATTGGCACCATTTATAAAATCAAATTCAAGTCTGATGGCTCTATTGAACGATACAAAGTTCGTCTTGTCGCCAAAGGATATACTCTAGTTGAAGGCTTAGACTATACTAATACCATTGCTCCAGTAGCTAAATTAGTTTTTGTTAGAGTTTTTCTATCCATAGCCTCCATCAGAGGGTGGTCTTTCCACCAACTTGACGTCATTAACGTCTTTCTTCAGGGTGATCTAAATGAAGAATTCTATATGAAACTTCCTCCTAGGTTCTCCTCTCAGGGGAGTCCAACGTATGCAGCCTCCAAAAATCACTATATGGCCTTAAACATGCATCCCTGCAGTGGATTTACAAATTTTCTTCCGCTTCTTTATCTATAGACTTCTCTCAATCCAAGAGTGATCATTCTCTTTTTACGTATTGTTTGGCCACCACTCAGATATTTGTTCTCGTCTATGTCGACAACATAGTTATTACAGGAAATAATGATGTTGTCATTTCACAACTCAAATCTTTCCTTGATGGTACCTTCTCTCTTAAAGATTTAAGTCGCTTACAATATTTCCTTGGTATAGAGGTTTTTCGATCCTCCAAAGGCAATTTTCTTTGTCAATGAAAATATGCCCACCGATATATTCAAAGATTCGGGACTCACTGCTTCCCGTCCCTCTGACTTTCTTATGGAACAAAAATTGCGTCTTAGTCCCTGTGATGGGATTCCATTACAAGACCCATCTATTTATCGCCGCCTCATTGGACGGCTTATTTATCTCACCGTCACACGTCCCGACATCACTTATGCAGTAAATAATTTGAGTCAATTTATACAGACTCCAAGTCAAGTTCACTTAGATGCTGCTCGTCAAAGGAAAATCCACAATGCTGCTCATCGTGTGGTTCGTTATCTAAAAGGCTCCCTTGATAAAGGAATTTTTCTTTCCGCTAACAACTCTCTTCACATTACTGGTTACTGTGATTCTGGCTAGGTTGGTTGCAATCTACTTGTCGCTCTACCACAAGCTACTTCGCAAAGCTCGGTTCTAGTCCTTTATGCTCAAAATTGAAAAAGCAGCATATTGTTGCCAAATCTTCTGCAGAAACTGAATATCGTGGTCTTGCTATTCTCACTTGTGAGCTCCATTGGCTCAAATATCTCTTACTCTATTTTGGTATAGACCACTCTAGCGATAACAGTTTACTGTGACAATCGGGCAGCTCTTCATATTGCCGACAACCCGGTATTCCATGAACGCACTAAACACATTTAAATTCATTGCCACATCGTTCATGGGAAGATTAATGCTAACGTCATTATCACGCGCTACACATCTTTCGACAACCAGATAGCAGACATATTAACAAACCCTCTAGGTGTTGGCACGTTAAAGAATATTAGTGGCAAGTTGGGCATTACTTCGATTACTTCTCCAACTTGAGGGGGACTACCGGGATTCCACTTAGCCAACCGAGTGGAATCGGTCCATGCGGACATTAAGAAATTATTTGTTGTATATTTTCATTTAGATGGTGTAACTCTTGACAAGGAAATCCTAACTCCTTTGTATCTCTATAAATACCACTTACATACATTAGAATTAATATATCAATACATAGATAATTAATTCATCAACTATCTCTACCTTCTCTTTGAACTTGTTCTCTCTCTCTCGACCACCCTCTCTATCTCTCGATCTCGCTGACTCTCTCTCTCTATATATTTTATTATCAAGAGGTTCATCCCTCTTCACAACATGCCTCACCACAAAAAAGAAAATAAGAAAGTGGTACTATAGCAAACTTTTTAATGAAAAATGAAACTCTCTCAAGCTCATAGTTATATTATTAGTTTCATAATGAGTTTTTTTCTCCAAGTGTAATACTAGTGCCAGTTTTCAATGAAAAATAATAATACCAGTGGCGGTACCAACTTGCCCTTAGCCTTGACCCATCAAGAGCATCTCCAATGCAACACTCAAACTCTAAATCTTAGAGTGCTACATAGGAATCTTTAGAGTTTTTCTTTAAAATCAATCTCCAATGCAAAACACAATATGAATCTCTAAAATGATGTGTCAAGATTTGTTTTAGAGATAAGTTAATCAAGTAATTTTATACTAAAATATAGGTTTTTAGAGTTTCTCTTGAGTGTTGCATTGGAGAAGGCTTTGCAATAGAGTATCTCTAAAAGACCAAATAGGAAAGAGATCATTTAGAGATTCACTTTTCACACTTGACACATAGGATTTTTTGAGTTTTTCTTGAGTCTTGCATTGGAGATGCTCTAACTTGCGAATACCATTGTCATGCTTAAAACTTGAGCTAAATTTGGGGGTAGACTTCCAACCGGATTTACCCTCTTTAGTTTATGCAGTGAGAGCCTTCAAGCTTATATTTATATTTTATGTTTTGAAAATTAATTTTGTCTCCAAGTGTGTCAAGTTCAGTCACCAATATCAGCTTGCCTTTAGACCAGCTAGCACTTCACATTTTCACTATATAATTCTCTATTTATTTATGTTTTACTTTTTGTTGGTAGTAGTTAGTTAACTACAAAAAGGTAGAGGTCTAAAGCTTGATCCATTAGGTTTTACACTTGTCAATTTCAACCACATGTTGAAGACCCAAGATGAAGATCCTTATGTGTTGGCAACGCCAGTTAGTCAAGTTTTTATGTTCAAGATCCGACTGAAATAGCTTGGCAAGTTGTGGTAAAGAATAGACCAAGGGATACTTTTGACATGAGTAACAACAAAGCTGATAAACTACTAGATAGTGAGTTATCCTTAATCTTACAAATGTCTATGATGGTGATGATGAGATCAACCATGTAAATGAAGAAGTGGTAGGTCAGACATATGAAGATGTTGAAATGAGTACTTATGTAGGTGATGAACATGAATACGATTATGAGGATGAAGAAGAAGAAGAAGAAGATGCTGAGAATGATGAGGACGACTTTGGAGAAGAGAATTATGAAGACGACGATGAGGAAGAGAATGATAAGGACGACGATGACAAAGAGAATGAGGACGACTTCGATGAAGCTTAAGAATTACTTTGTTATTTTATCCTATTAAAATTTTGATTTTGTAATTGGTTAACAGTTTCAAATAATTGAAAACTATTTCTAGTTAGCTTGATATTTTAGCTTTTTGAATTTGATTAACTGTTAGACTTTTGCATTTCGATTTTGTAAATTGTAAATTGTGGCATGACTATTATTTGTGAGTAAACTTGATTATATGTTTTTCTTTATTTGCAGTTTATAAGAAATGAGTGATGAACAACATCAAAAAAAGAGATGAAGGGGAAAGGGAAAGAATGGATGGTTGAAAGAATTGAAGCCTAACAAGAAAATAGTAATAGAAGTTAATGTGGATAACGTACCAATAGGACGAAATGCTTTAGCATTGGCACAATATATTTCCTTACTCGCGAAAGACGGAAATAGGTTCTCACTCACGAAAGAATGGGACGAGTTAGGAGAAGAGATCGATGACGCCGTAGAAACTATAAAGGTAAATATGTCATTTAATTACATGTGTTTTTCTTTCTTTGTTTTCTTACATCTAATAGTTTTTCTTTTTAATTTAGGTTTTGTTTGAATTTCCTAATAATTGCGATAGATTTTTAAGAGAGAGATTAAATTTTACGATGGAAAGATCACAAAAATGTTTTGAAAACTACATGCTACAAGAATGAAGAAGACAAAAACCGATGTCGCGAGTTTGTACCTGAAGGAGTTGTTGCAACTCAGTGGTTATCTTTGATTGAGCTTTGGGGAAGTGATGATTCAGAGGTAAAAACATTTTATTTTCTTACACATTTAGGTAAAAGTTTTATGTGTTCTTTAAAGTATTATTGTTTTTTAATATAGGTAGTTTCCGAAAGAAATGCCAGAAATAGGGTTGCCTTGAAGTGTCTTCACACTACGGGTTCTAAATCCTTTTCACGAGTCATATCGGAGGTAAAGCTTCATCTTTCACTTAACATAAGTTTGTTAAAATGCTTTGACAAACTTACATTATTGTTATATTGTAATGTTATTACTTGTTAAGTATTTTTCTTTTATTTTAATTTTTGTAGGTCGAAATAGAAGAAGGCATCACAATCAATAGTCGATCAAAATTTTTTCATATGTGCATTTGATATGTTTAATATCCTATTATGTATATGAAATGTGTGGACGCTAATCAACTTTGTATTATTTGGCAGCGACAAATGGATGAATTAGAGGCAAATAGAATAGGCCAGAGTACTCCAGAAGATTTTGACGACTCGCCAAGTCCGAATGACGTATTTGGCACCGTCATGGGAAGTGAGAGAGGTGGCCGTATTCGGTGTCTTCCAATGGTAAAACCAAAAGACTTATGGGGTTGCCAATCATCTTCGAGCGTCATTAAGGATTTAACGGAGAAAACAAAACATTAACAGTAGAAGTTGAGCCTATGAAAGTGAAGATGGATTAATTTGAGCTATGAAAGAAGAGATGGAGTTAATTAAGAGATTCATGCAGTCAGACACTGCAAGTTCAGGTATAATTAACTTATATTTTTATTACGTTAATTATATCATAAGTGACTTAAACCTAATTATTTTCTCTTAGGATAACGACATAGATTCATATTCATATATATACAACACTTAAAATGACTTCTCACCCATTAATGAACACTTTTCTTTTCTTTTGATGCTAGATGGAATATATGTTAACTACGGGTATTAATTGATGCTTAAATTATAATGTACACTTAGATCCACCTTATACAAATAACATTCCCCAACCAAAACATTTAAAAAGAATGATTGCTTACGCCTTTTTGAGAGTTCACTAGCCGTCATGGAGCGTTAAAGGAAGTTCAATACTCAAATTGGTCGAATTTCACATAATTGTTAGTTTCAAATCATAGGACACTTACTACCTTCATTTTGTATGTATGTTAATGCAGTTAGCATGATATCTCGTATCGTTTGGGGTATTGAATGGAATATCAATTGGATTTTTTAATCTTAGCCTCAATTTTAACTCGGTTGGTTTTACTGTTTACATTACTTAGCGACTTTGTTATTTTACGGTATACTTGTAAGTTGTATGAAACCAATAGTATTGTTTGCATTATTGGTTTTCGACTTCGTTATTTTCCACGTATGTGGCTTCACTAATGAAATATCCACTAGTTTTAATTTGTTATTCTTGTGAATGTTTGGTTATTATATTATTAACAGGTTTATGTTATTTTTGTTAGCAGATCAGTAATGCCTATTATGCAATTGATAATGTTGCTGCTGCTGTAGCGGAAAACATGAAAAAGCAATCCAAAGAAAAACACTATTTTCGTCGGAAAAAAGCCGTCGGAAATACTTTGACGATTACTTCTGACAGATCTACAAAAAATACTCTCAGAAATAGGCCGTGCTTGGTTCACATTTAACAGGATTTTTTCCGACGAGAATTCAACCCTCTGCAGTTTATAGATTGAGAATTTAACATAAAACTAATATTTTTGTCATTGCTATACTGGTTTTTTGGTTTATTCTTCTTTTCCACAAAGATATGACAATGCAATGACGGTTTTCCACAAAGATATGACAACGCAATGACAAGGATATTGAGGAACTCAACTACAACTTGCCAAGACTCATCTGATCACCTCTTCATCCACGGCAGTAAAGTCACCAACCTTTGGTACTACTTCCTTCAGGACATGTGGGATTCAATGGTGCGCTCCAAGTTCCCTTCCAAAGGTTTTCGAACAATGGAGCAGGCTGGGCCATGGAGTACCAAGAAAGAACTTTGGGATCTCATTCAAAGTGCAATAGTTTGGTCCATATGGAAATTTAGGAATTTAAGTACGTTCAAAGAGTGTAACGCCCCCAACAACTTTGAGATCGAGGATGTCTTAGACAACTGAACTGGATGGAAACTTGTCTAATTTGATAGTGAAGGTGGAATTCTTTTCATCCCTTTAATTTTCTTTCTTTGTTAAAGTGGGTTCGAAGGTAGTGAGTTTTCACAAATCCAACTAGATGGAAAGCTGTCTAATTTGATAGTGAAAGTTGCCTAACTCAGCGATGTCATTCTAGACTTGTAAACTACGTACAATTGGTTTCTAAATTCTTATGGACCAAATTGGGTTCTAAATTCTTATGGACAATTAGTGGAGGT
>BEHA01050322.1:1293950-1308342 GCA_002897215.1 Eschscholzia californica subsp. californica | reverse complement strand
GATTCGACGATCGTAGTTGGCTTCTAGCTAAGCATTACGACCCCTAATTGGACCGGACTAATGATCTTCCGAATAAGGTCATTAAGATCCTAATAGCCAAATTGCACGCATTGCATCCTTGGTCGAAGAACACTCCTTCGGAAGGATACCATTCCTTCAGACTTTAGGCACCATATCCTTCAGAAGTATCTTAAACACCTTTTTGAATTCAGTAGTCATAAGACAGTGATTCCGATTTTCGGTGTCTTTTACTAATGAAGCTTAGTTATCAGCTTTTTCCCCTTGATTGTCATATGTGGAGTGACAATCTTTGGCTAGGTGACCCGCTTTCTACATTTGTTAGCATTCGACAGGCCTTTGCCTTTTCCTCGACTTGCCTCTGTTTTGAGACAGATGCTTCCGCTTCAGAGTGAAGTCAGTTCCCTTGAACTTCTCTGGGTTTTCCACGTATGTGGTGTTAGGCTGAAGAACCCGTAGTATTTTTCTTGTTCTTGCCCTTTTTCTGAAACACACAGAAAACCAAATCAAATCGTATAACCAGAGAAATAATCGTTATATATAAAATGTCTTAAGATTGTTGTTCATCTGGTTATCAGTGGATAAGTTGATTTGTCTCTGTCTTGTCTTGGTTAAGACAGAGTTTCCTTTCTCTAATTTGTAGAGAGATAGACTGTAAGCGAATAATGATTTATCAGTATTCCTTCTTTCGGATTAACCGAGTTAGACAAACGTTAATGTAGTCGAGGCGAGAATAAAATTCTCTTTCCTTAAGACATTTTACACCCCCGTAACAGTACAAGACGATAGGGTGTATGCCTTCGGGATACAATGACTTTCCTTTCAGAATTTTTAGATGGTACTTCTATATTCTGAAAGCGGACGAACCTTCGTAAGTATTATAAGCTCTTGAATTATGCGAATGATCTTCTAGACGCTTTAAAATTCACTCGAAACTTCTTTCTTCCTTTTAATTCTAGATATTCTAGGCAAACCGGAACCTCTAGAATTACTTCTCAATCAGATATTCTAGGCAAACCAGAACCTCTAATTGTTAGAAGAGAAGAAGAGAATGAATTTGATGTCTTAGACGACCTATGATTATCACTTCACCCAAAACTTCTTTCTTCCTTTTTCTTGATATTCTAGGCAAACCAAAACCTCTAGAATTACTTCTCAATCAGATATTCTAGGCAAATCAGAACCTCTAATTGTTAGAAGAGAAGAAGAGAAGAGACTGAATTGATGTGAATTGGAATGGATTTGGATGGTTTATATAGGAATTGAATAGGTATATAGTGTCTTTTGGTGTTAATGGATGTATCCATTCGAAAGGGTGGACTAAATTGAAATAATAACTGAAATTGGAGTCGGTGCACCTTGGGACGTCGGATCTGGGTGAAAAACGCGGAACAAACGCCTGCCATTGGATGGTGCCCGAACAAAACCCACTAGATGAAGAAAGCGACGGCTAGATTAAAAGATGGGATTTGTCCCACTCGGTGCCCGACGCGGAAGAGACGCGTACCGTTGGATCTTGCGGATCCAACGATTCGGCACGGGTCCTAACGCTGTCCCGAAGCCATATCCGCGCGACCGTTAGATTGCTTCATTTCCCGCGGAGTGAACGCGAACCATCCAGATCTGGACATGTTCGCTTTGCTTAAATGGCCCTCAATCCGACTCGTCCGGTTTGACGCTTAAATCCATAATTTCAGCGATCTTCATCCAAGCTTTAAGCTAGAATTTCTCATTCATCTGGAATCGGATTCGAGTGATTCTTAGGTCTAAATTTAAGAGCTCGATGAGACGAACGCAATGGCGCGTTCCGTTTCTGAGTTCGACGAGTCGGGTCGAGTTAAAATCGGCTCCGATTCCAACAGGTACAACACGATAGCATATAGATAGGACATGGCAGCTTGAAAAGCGGAACAGTAGCCGATAAGAGATCGATTGGGCGTTTCAGTCGGTGCTCCACTCTATCACGTCTCTCTCTCTCTATACCCTAATTCATTCATTCAATTCTCTATCTCTCCTTCTTTCCTGTGCCACCTACCTAGACTCTTTGCCCCTTTCCTCGCTTCACAACCAGCCTACGTATATTTCTTTCACATTGGGCATGACATTAAATTTTACTCAATGCCTCCCAGAAAAAAAGAAATTGAAATTTTCTATAAATAAAATTGTTTAAGGAAATACTAGACCATCTTTAAGAATAAAAATCAAAATTTTCTGTCCATATTTCTCCTCTTCCAATCACTAATTTCGACAACCACCACCAGTGGCGGACCCAGAAAATTTTCATTGTGGAGACACTTTTTAACTATGGTAAATATCAAAAAAAAAATCAAATATCGAAGCTAATGATGGATTGCGAGAGTAATACACACTACAACAATTTAGTTATTGTGTCGTAAATGAATCGTCTAAAACTACATGTATCTCTGTCAAACTAGTGACCACTATATCTTATGGACTTACGATGACACTCTCAAAAAACTTGATTACCGTTAACTTACGACTTTTTTTGGCAATTATATAAAAAAAAAATTATAATTCTCTATAGAATATATTAAGAAACTTGTTCATCTTGAAAAGTCTCAACACCATTTATGTTCCTTAACAAGTTATTGAAAGAAAGATAGTAGAAGACAATAACACAAGTTTAGAAAAAATGTGGGGTCAACATAGAAACTACAAAAAAGAAGGGAGCTCAAGAAGAAATATTGGGGCCAAAAAGAGAGTTCGTAAGAATTAGGTGGTAAAAACTAAAGTAGAAAAAAAAAGAAATTAATTTGAGGCTAAGGGGATTCGGACCTAATAAGTCTCTCAAGGTCATAAGAATGTGGATGTCCCACCCCGATTGCCACGACTTTATAGCGGAGAAATGGAATCATAATGATATTGGCCATCATAACCCGAACATACAGTCAGAACTTTCCAAGTTGAGTACACACCTCACAAATTGGAACAAAAATGTATATGGAAACATAGAAAGAAATATTAGTCAGATAATTGAATGCCTGCAGTATAGCAGAAACAAGGAGGAAATTAGATTGTTGAATTCTCGACTAGAAGAACTATATATGCAAAAAGAAAGTCTCTGGAAGGAAAAATCGCGAAAGAATTTTCTTACCATAGGGGACAAAAACACTAAATATTTCCACTCGCATGATATCCAGCGCAACAGAACCAACAAAATTCTTGCCATCAAGGATAGCAATAGAGAGTGGCAGGAAGGTCAAACTAACATTCAAAAAGTCTTCACGTCCCACCTCCTAAAGATCAGCACGACGGCAAATAAGAACACAGATGCAAACATTCTTAACCTTTTTCAACCCACTATAACCCCTACCTAGAATCAGGAATTAACTGCCATCCCAGACAAAGAAGAAATTGATAGAGCCATCAGAGAACTCAAAAAAAAATGCCGCTCCAGCTCCAGATGGCTGCCCTCCTTTTTTATTCCAATCAAACTGGGATACAGTTAGCCAAGATATCCAAAATTTAGTAGAAAACTTTTTTATAACGGCTTCTCTTCCTCAGGGAGCAAACCACACTCACATCTGCCTTATCCCTAAGACAACAACCCCACAAACCCCGTCAGACTATCGGCCGATCAGCCTCCTTAACACCACTTATAAGATTATAACGAAGATCCTCGCAGATAGACTTAACCACACTCTGAACTCCATCATTACTCCTTTCCAAGCAGCCTACATACCAGGCAGACAAATAACAGACAACATTATTATAGGTCAAAAGATTATTCATTCCCTTAAGAGAATGAAAGGAGCCACAGGGTATTTCGGTCTTAAACTCGATATGTCCAACGCCTTTGATAGAATTGAATGAAACTTTCTCATTGATATTATGAAGAAACTGGGGTACTCAGATCACTGGCTTAACATGATATCCACTTGCATCTCTACCTCATCTATGGCGGTGTTGATTAATGGACGCCCTGGCTCCACATTCTACCCTTCAAAAGGAATCACACAGGGCGATCCTTTATCTCCCTTCCTCTTCACTCTGGCCATGGAGGGGCTTAGTCGTCTCCTTACAGCCAATCATAGTACAGGAAAGTTTATGGGATTCCCAACTAACATCAATACCTTAGAGATCTCACATCTTCTTTTTGCAGATGATTGTATTATTTTTTGGCGCAACAATATTAATAACATCTATACGCTCAAGACCACTCTTAATATCTTCTGCGAAGCCTCGGGCGAGATGATTAACTACAATAAATCCAACATCTTCTACTCCAAAAACTCTCACCCGAAGTTCAAGCGGCTTATTGTGAAGACCCTCAAGGTAAAAATATGCCTTCACCTCCGAAAAATATCTGGGAGCACAACTTTTTATGGGAGCACATAAAACTAAGGTCTTCAGAGATATACTCGAGCAGATCAAAACCAAGCTGAACAAATAGAATCACTCTTTCTTGTCCCAAGCAGGCCATACTTTTGTCATTTCGGCAATAGCGGCGGTCGTACCCCGATACCAAATGCAATGCTTCGCAATCCCAAAAGACGTGAGAAAAGGCATTACGACTCTTTCAAAAGTCGTTCTGGTGGGGTAAGTCAAAAGGGATATGCACCAAGGCGTGGACCGATATATGTCCCTAAGAAGATGGGAGACCAAATGAAATGGTCCCTCACGGAATCAGGGAACTACATGGTTAAATCAATGTACCAACACCTATGCGTGTCCATGAACTCGTCCCAACCATCCCCCCATAATTGGCAATTCATATGGACTATCCCCACGGTGCCAAGGGTACAACTTTTCATCTGGAAAATATGTACTAAGGCTCTTCCAGTAAGCGAAAGAATCGGAAAATACATTGATAACAACTTGATTTGTCCGAATTGCAACGAAATAGAATCCATAGAACATGCACTCCTACACTGTCCACTTGCGAGAAACATTTGGTTTCATTTTAATATTATATCCGAAAATATAACATCAGTAGCGGAATGGATTTTCTCTTGGCAACAACAGTCACAATAATGCTACACAGCAAATAACATCCATTATGCCACTATTCTTTGGATCATCTGGAAAACACGATGTGACCATTGCTTTCAACACAAAATAAATACTTTAAGCATAATGATCAACATGATAACAGCTTTTCCGAAAAACGCTCAAAAGGAAAAGAAAAACAACCCGACAAAGTCAGGAAAATGGATACCCCCAGATACACCCTTCCTCAAAATTACTGTAAACACTTCATTTACGAATATCGAATCCATCATCGGAACACGCCTAATAATACACAACGCAGAATCCAAATTCATAGAAGCTCACACCACAAAATTCAGGACAAGGAATAGTGAAGGGAGCGAAGCTATAGCTATCCTAAACGGCTTAATATGGGCGGAAGAACACAACTACAGTTACATTATAATAGAGAGTGACAACCTTAACTTAATCAGCAACATAAATAACAAGAGACACGCAGTTCAGTGGCAATCGATGATACATATACGAAGAATGATGAGACATGAAACTGTCCCATCTGAATCTCTTAACTCGGGTTAGTTAGTCCAGTTCGAGCGGTTACTCTGATAATTTGTTTGATTTTCTTTCTCAGGTCTCATTTACGGAGTTCGATGCGAAAACATCATGAAAAAGACATACTTGAGGGGCATTTTGGTCATTTTAATGACAAGAGTATTCTGGTCAATATTAGTGCTCATGTGAAAGTAGAGTCCGATACGAATCCAATGGCGAAAGCGGAAGTAAAATCGGAGTCTGGGTGCAAAAGTTATATCAGGTCAAAGTCAGGGTTTTCCTAAGCCACGTGGAGTGTAATCTGGCGGCTCTGATAGGGTGAGGGCTCTCTTCGGTCAGGGACGTTTGTACTTTGAGATCTTTTAGAGGACATGAACTGGTGTATCTGCTCACGAAAGCTATTGTACCCCTCTCGTGCATCCGTCGGATCTAGCAGCCAAGTTCATTTAATGAGACACATGGATCAACATGAAGCACGTTGTAATTTCTTCGAATACTCCGAGAGACAGCGAATCAATCTCTAAGCAGTCCACAATTGCCTTCCAAATTCTTAGGATTTATTTTCTTCCTCTCTAACGATTACAGAGAGGATTCTTTCTTTTTTTACACAGATTTAAAGAGGGAGAATGTGGGAAATATAGTTTCAAGATAGAAAGAAGAGTTGGGTATTGTTGGAAGGAATTTTCGAAGATAGAAACAGTAGAAAGAGAGAGAGGTTTTGGTTGCAGATAAGGGGAGGTGTTCATAAGAGCTTGGCAGCATCTCGGTTTGGGGTAGCTCTCGGCTAAGAAAGAGAAAGAGGTTTGGAGAGAGAGAAGAAGAGCAGCTCGGGTTCTAGAGAGAAAAAGAAAGGATCAAACCCGAGAGCTAGAGAGAGGGAGAGATTTTCTTTTTCTGTTTTTTTTCTTCTTCTTCTAATTCTTCTCTTTGTGAGAAAGATAAGGATAGATTAAAAGAGTTAAGAGAGAGAGAGATTTTGAATTAATTATAAAACCACCATTAAAATCTCTTTTCTTCTTCTTTCTCCATTGTTACTGTTAGAGAGAGAGAGAGCTCGTGTGTTTATTATAGAGATAAAGAGAAAGTTTAGAGAGAGAAAGAAAGAGAAAACAGTATAGAGAGAGAAAAACCACAGAAGGAAAATAATTTTCTCACCAGGAAATCGTTTCCGGGAAGACGAGAAAATTATTTTCCCTAAGGGTCTGTTTGGCTGCACAGAGGGAAATTTGCGAGAAAAAAGGTGTTTTCTTCTCCGATTTTTTTTCTTTCTTTAATGTTATTATTTCTCATTTATCCCACCATGATTATGACCTCTTTAGTCATGAGTAGCTAATCATCTAATCAAGGTTTAGGATGAAGCCTTAGTTTTGTATGAAGAAATGACATTTTTCTCACGATAAAAATCTTTGATAGACAAATTTAATTTCTTTGCACTTGTTTCATAGTAACTCCTTCATTGATTATGCTTACATTTTGATGTTACATGTTTAGACTTAGTGTCTTTAATGTATCATACTTAGGGTTTGATAAGCAATAGTTGGAGCATCTCTTAAATTTTTGTCTCGAAATTAAAATATTAGATGTGTATGTCGCTTTGAAAGATTATTATTATCCGAGGTTTGGTACGAATGGTTACCTTCTCTCGAGTTATAAAAAGATTTAAGTTGTGGAGAATTAGGTCATTTTACATACATGATAAGGTGGATTCGGAAACCCTAGGTATTCTCCTCATAAGTTTCTCCATTAATTATATTTCCGTTGTTTTAATCAAGTTTGTTATTTTTATCGTCTCATCACAAAAATCAATTTCAAAAGAAAACCTTATTAGTTATAGGATTTTATAATAGATTGACTTAGTCTCTGAGGAACGAATCGGTCTTACCGGAACTATTACTTGACGCCCGTATACTTGCAGGTGGTGACCTATTTAGGAAACTTTCTAGGCCCATCAAAGAATTCAAGAGATCGGAAACAAAATTGAGATAGTCCGATTCAAATACACAAGAAGGAGCTCAAACTCGCAGGCAGACAAACTAGCGAAGTGGGCTAGAAATAAGCACAGAACGTAGACGTGGAAGAATGTTCCTTTCCTTTTAGTTAATATATACTGTAATAACCTTTTAAGTTCTTAATATAATGAATAGTTTCAAAAAAAAAAGGTGAATTGCCCCTGTTTGCCCTCACCTCGATCCGCCCATGGGCATCTCTTTAATTATGGATCTCTCCTTGTTAACAAATATAAATAGAATAACTTAGCTCATTAGATGGAATTATGTCATGAAGGTTAACATCCTTGTAAAAGTCAAAAGCGGTATCCGTGCGTGATAATAGTCACCTGGAGTAATAATTCTTATAGTCACGTGTAGAATATGCAACTTAGGAGAGTCAGCTTATGAATGTAGTTAAACCGAATCAAATTGTAAACACAAGAGATCGTTAGACATGATCAACTTTCTTAGAGTTTGTAAACTCGTTTAGTTATGGTTAAGTTTGTAGTCAACTAATCATCTAACTCGAAATCAATTAGTAATATGAGCGAAAGAAACCTACACATTATATTATTGGTTGCTAGATCACCCTTATTCAATGTAAGATATTCTCATAGCTCACTCACGTGTAGTATTTTTTGAGCTTAATACGTGTTTTTTTTCGCATGATGTGGAACACATGTTCTTTTGACTTTATATGCATGCGTCTAGCTCTTATACCATGTTCAAAGTGATCAAAGAAACATCTTTATTTTGAGATTTGTAAAGATAAAGGCCAGCGCTTTGGGGAAAGCTAAATAGTTTCCGGGGTGTGAAATTTTAAAGGGAATATGCAAAAGTTTGTAAATTTTCCGGGGAAATACATTTTATGGGGAATACTTTTTATCAAGTCCAAATACTATTTTGCTTTTAGTCATAGGTCCTTGGGCCATTTAACCTAACTAACCCTAAACCCTTATCTTCTTCTTCTTCTTCCTTTAGCAGCCAAAGTTTACAGAGAGAGAAACCGAAATTTAGAGAGAGAGAGAAACCGAAATTTAGAGAGAGAGAGAGAGAGATCTTCATCAACAAACTATAGCAAGCATTAATCTTCAAGAGAACATGGGTCGTTCAAAGGCTTCTTCAAGCATTGATCTTCAAGAGAGGTACCCATTCTTCCCAATAAAGCTTGGGTTTTGATTTTTGTAACAGTGGGTGTTTAGATCTATTAGTTATTTAGGGTTTAGGTAAAGTTTGAAAACGATTTTGGGTGTTTTGTGTTTTGATTTTGGGTCTTTAAGCTTTTGATTTTGGGTTTTTAGGGTTTTGATTTTGGGGGTTTTACTTTGAAAAGGTTTGTTTGGGTTCTCAGAACCCACGAACAGTTCGTGCCCACGAAATTTCGTGGTTCTCAGAACCCACGAAATCGTTTTCTCTTCCCTCTTCTCTCTCTTATACTGGTACTAATATTTAATGATTTTCATATTATTTTCAGATTTGATTTACGGTTTTCTTTAAAGTTAGTAGTGATATTCATAAATCTTTGTAAGATTGAAGCTCCTTCTGTTGTCAATGATGTTTCTTTTCACTTCTTTAACTCGCTAGTTTCTTACTTTTATGATAGAAAGATGAAATTTGATTCATTTACTAGGTTTCTAGTGAGTTACCAACACATTACTTTCTATCTTGTTATGTGTTTAGCAAGAATCAATCTGTTTGCTCAATCAATTATCTTATTGATTTCAAAATGAAGGGTTATATATAGAAATACATTAAATGCTTGGTCTTATGTTGTTTCGAACTTGGTTTCCTCTTCTTTTTGTTACTGGAATTCAACATGTTCAATTCTGTTTAAACCATTTCAGAATGAAGTGTTGTTGTGTACTTTTTCTTCATTTAGTTTTTTCTCTTCTTATAGTTTTACTTTAATATAATGATATGTAGGGGTAAAAAACAGAGAGTGGATGAATCTGCCGAAGTGTCCCCTCCACGTGAAGTGGTGCCTCGCGTTAGGCCTTCCATGTCGGTACGAGATAGACGTGGGGGGGCTCGCACGAAACAAATGGCAAAGAGAAATAGGGGGACTCAGCAACCTAACTTGTCAGAGGCCGAGTCTCATACCGACATGAACAGAGAGCAGGACGTCTAGGGCGAGGAGTCCAGCGAGGAAGGACGAGTTGGAGGAGAAGGCAAAGGAGGAGGCAAAGGAGGAGGCGAAGGAGGAGGCGAAGAATCCGAAGAAGAGATAGAAGAAGATGACCAAGGCTATTTGACTGACGATGTTGGATTCCCTATGGACAGAACATTACTTAAGTTCTACAGGTGGCACATTGCCAACCATATATGGCGTGGAAAGGTATGTTGTATTTGTTTTGTATATGATTGATTTCTTATGTATTTTGTTTTTTTAATCTTTTCTTAAGTATTTTAATTTTTTCCTTAATTTCGCCTTTGCTTCTAGTTTTTGGAAAGAGTTTTGACCGTGAAACCCACGGCTGGGTGGATCGATAAATGGGATCTTGACGCAGAGTGCAATTTTGTGAAGGAAACAGTTCGAAATTCAGGATTTCAACCTATCGTTGACTATGTGTATAGAAGGCCAGATGAGGCACTTATTAGTGCTTTTGTTGAGAGATTTTATCCCGAGACCAACACTTTTCATTTACCGTTTGGGGAGATGATGATCACACTTAACGATGTGAAACACATCGTTGGTCTCCCTGTTGGTGGAAGTGCGGTAACTGGTGAAGTATACAATACAGCGAACTTGGATCAAATGTTAGAAATGATGAATAGAACTCTGGGACTTAGCCATCAAGAGTCGATGGATGCTCTAAAGAACGGGCATTTGAAAACAGTGAAGTTAGAATTTCTTAAGACAACATTTGCAAAATCAAAGAACAATTTTTCGAGGAAGAAGAAGGAGTATGCGGCGAGAGCGTATTTACTTTACGTTGTCGGATCTTGTATTTGCCCCGACAAGAGTGGGAACAGGGTGAATGTTCAATATCTTCAGTGTTTTGAAGAGTTGGACAAGGTCCATACTCATTCATGGGGCTCCGCCTGTCTTGCTAACCTGTTGAATCAATTGTCAACTGCGAGCAGGTTTGAAGTGAAACAGATGGGTGGATGCTTTACCCTTCTCATGGTACGTTCGAGTTTCGTACTCAATCATTTTATTAATTTTATTTTTATAATTAGTTTACTGAATATCTGAAGCATTTTCCTAGGTTTGGATTTACGAGTATTTTCCTACTCTTAATGCTTCGGAATTTAAACTGGAAGTTGAACAAGGGTTGGCATTGGCTGCGAGATGGTTACCGAAGCCTGCTAGGGTCAGAGCTAGAAAGAGAACACTCGTAGAGTATAGACAGAAACTGGACGACCTATTAGTTGAACAAGTAAGTCATATACTCCATGTAATTTTCATACGTAAATTAGTTTTAGTTACTTCGAAATGAATATTTATAATTGTTTTTATTGTTTGGGGCAGGTTGCTTGGAATCCTTACTCGAAGTATGGAGATGATTATAAGGAGGACGAGTTGTTATTCTACTTTGGGTTGATTGTCAATTTCGACATAGTTGGTTTATTATACCCAAAACGAGCCATCCGGCAGCTTGGATTTCCTCAGATGATTCCAGAACCTCCTCGCGACCATGATGCACAGAAGTCTATGTTGACGAGCAAGAGGTTTGTGCCTTATTATGGTCCATCACCTGCTTGGGATTGGACAACCAGAAACGATCGGAGATTAAACCTCACGGGAACTCGTAATGATATGACTACTCCTGGTGCTACTGTCCCAGAGTACATGCCGTGGTATGAAATGGTTTCTCACCTTAAGGTATGTAACCCAAATGTTCGAGTTGAAGAAGTTCCTCCTCCTCATCCAGATGCAACAGACTATGAAAGAAGGTTCAAAAAAATGGTAAGTAATACAACTTACGGAATTAAATTCTTACTAAACCACCAAACTCTAGTACTAAACTAAACTTTTTTTCTTTCAGAAATCGCGTTTACAAAAATTTGTTAAAAAGTTGAAGACATGTGGGAGTGGTCAAAGCGACCCAATTTCTCCAAAGACGAAGGAGAGAATGGTGCACATCGGGGAGTTGATAGTCAACGAAGCTGAAGATGTGTCGTCAGATTAAGAAACTTTTTATTGTTTTGGTATATATGTCATATTTTTGATGTAAGACGACTTTGATTGGAGCTTTTAATGTAAGACCACTTTGATATGGGTTTTTGATGTAAGATGACTTTGATAGGTGTTTTGGCCATTTGGAATGAAGAGTATATAATGCTCATTTCTCTCACTCTCTAAACTACACAAACAGCCTTTCAAAAGCTTCAAAAGGGAATCAAATATCTAAATGGATTTCATCCAAACCATACAGACGAAATCTTGGAAAAAAAAATTTCTTGAAAAAGATTTTTTTTCGGCTCTGCCCAATTTCGTGGAGACTAACTAGTTACTGTTTCATAAAATTTTCGTGGCCACGAAATCAGTAAGAAACAGTAACAAGTTATGGTCAACGAAATGGGAAAATTCTCATTTCGTGGACATAAACATGTTACTGTTTTATAGATATTTCGTGGCCACGAAATATCTATAAAACAGTAACATGTTTATGTCCACGAAATGGGACAGAGCAAAAAAACAACAAGTCCCATTTCGTGGCCAAAAATTTGCTACTGCTTCATACATATTTCGTGGCCACGAAATAAATAAGAAACAGTAACAGGTTTTGGTCCACGAAATGGGAAAATTCCCATTTCGTGGACATAAACATGGTACTGTTTTATAGATATTTCGTGGCCACGAAATATCTATAAAACAGTAACATGTTTATGTCCACGAAATGGGACAGAGCAAAAAAAAACAAGTCCCATTTCGTGGACCAAAACTTGTTAGTGTTTCGTATATATTTCGTGCCCACGAAATATGTATGAAGCAGTAGCAAATTTTTGTCCACGAAATGGGACAGAGCCGAAAAAAAAAATTTGTGAAATTAAAATCTTATGAAAAAAAAGAAACTTGTGAAACTAAAATCTATTCATCTTCGTGTTAGTTAATAATATATGCTCATAGTTCTCGATTACATTTCCCCAAAAGATGTTAAACACATGTGAAACTAAAATCTTACGAAACTCAAAAAAGTAAAACTAAATAATAATCATAGGATCATCAAAACTTTCTATCGGACCCGTACCAACCAAATCCTTATAACCACCAAATTCTGCTTCAAATAACTTGTACCAAGCCCAGTAATGTTCGTTTTTAACTTTTTCGTAGAAAGTAAATGGTGGGACAAAAGGCAGAGGTGAAAAATTCTTCAAAGTGACCCAAAGATAATGATCATTTTTATGATGAGCAAGAACGATCGTTTCACATTTGTTGTAATTCGATGGCCCAGTCAAAGTCGGCAAAAAGGTGAAATTCATGTTGATTGATAATATCACCACCGGACGTGCAAAAGTCTCTGCTACAATAAATCCACATAATGGCATGCAAAACCAATTTTTTTGGGAAGCAATATCATCCGTGCACATGATAACGTCTTTTAGTTGGGAAATGATATCATCATGCCACATTAACTTGTAAAAAGCTTCATTCGCGACAATGTGATCATACATCTTACGTCGAATTTCTTTACCCAATGCTTGACGTCCTTCAGTAACTGTTTTACTTACAACATGAAAGCCACAATGCCCGTCCCCCGGGACATTCTCTATATTGTAGATAAATGGTTGCATGTGATTAGGGATTGATTTCAAAAATACTGAATCTATCATTGGAGGATATATCATTCTCGACTGGCATCTTTGTGGAATGAGTTTACGTCTTTCAAAATCCTCTCTCTTGTTTTTTATCTTCAGATCCAGTTCTTCTTCATTCATTTGGCTAAAGTGGGTAATCCTATTTGATCCTTTTATATCAGACATAATCTCGGCATACCCTTTTCTTTGCACAACATCATCATCATCTTTTTCTATTTTTATCTTCAATTCTTCTCCCTTTTGCATATCCGCCGTTTCTTTTTTGGTTTTATCCTTTGCAATCTTTTTATCTAATCTCTCTTTTAATGCTTTTTCTTTTTCTAATTTCTCTGTTAACGCTTTCTGTTTTTGTAAAATCTCAAAGCTAGATGGATTCCTTTTAGTCGACCTATCATTCTGACTTTGCTTTTTTGAAGGCCGACCTTTTCCAAGAATCGGTTGTTGAGGTTCTCTCATATTTGTCGTTTTAGGAGCACCGACTAACCGTAGGTCAATTCTCATTTGCTCCTTCTCTGGTTGTGAGGCTTTCCACCACCTTTCTCTGACAATCATATGTTCAGGTAGGTCATCATAGTTTGTTTGCTGGACCTCAATCAAGACGTCGTATGACAATTGTCTCCAATATCTATCGATCGCATCAAGTGGTATAGGAACATTACTAGCAAGTTGCTTCATCAACTCATGTTTACAGAGTAAACCATGCGTACGCCTAAGTATACAGAGGCAAACATTCTCACCATCATAATCAGCTCGATTCACCTCTTTCAACATCATATCCATCGCACGGTGTGCAACCACGTTCCTTAATTTGTCGAAAAGCTTAATTTGATGGGCATGCAACACCTTTCTCAAATTATTCTAAAATGAGTCCGTGAGGCCAATAAACTGAACATCTAAGCACTTATGAGCAGCTTCCCAACATGAAACAAAATTTCCTAACGAATTATTCAAGAAACACTTGAGCCTCCCGTGTTCTCCCTCAGCTCTACTTGTTGATGTGGTGTCGTAATGTCGTATCTGGTTTGTCTAAAAATTGACAAATCTCTCTTTGTAGAGTGACAACCATGTATCTTGACAATAACTTACTAACTCTATGGAGAATTTTCTCCATTTCTCAAAGA
>BEHA01050322.1:1266855-1288335 GCA_002897215.1 Eschscholzia californica subsp. californica | reverse complement strand
CTCACAATTATCACTAGTGACTTAAAAGAAGCGTAGAGGCCTCTGAAGAGTAGAGAGATTTCTTTGCTTGTGGTTCCCCCTTTTTCTCTACTTCAACAATGGCGTCCATACTATCTTCATTCAAATACTCAGATAGTATAGTTGTAGTAGGGATCTCAATCTGCACAGCTTTTCTATGTGAAGCCATATCATGGTTACTCATCTACCGAACCAATTCTTACAAATCTCTCCGATCAACAATCGATAAAGCTTCTAAGAAATTAGAAACTATGAAAACAATCGAAACTAAGATCACTACAAAGAAATCCAAAACTAAGAAGATCGATCGAGTTGAAACTAGTCTTAAAGAATCAAGTCGTGATCTTTCTCTCTCTAAACTCAAATCTGGTGTTGTTGTTGCTTTAGTTCTATTTGTTGTTTTTGGTTTCTTGAATTCTCTTTTTGAAGGCAAATCGATCGCTAAATTACCTTTTTCACCTGCTTCTATTGTTCAGAAAATGAGTCATAGAGGTATACCTGGTGATGATCCAACTGATTGTTCAATGGCTTTCTTGTATTTCTTGTGTTCTATCAGTATTAGAACCAATTTGCAGAAGTTTCTAGGGTTTGCTCCTCCGAGAGGTGCTGCTGGTGCTGGACTCTTCCCAATGCCTGATCCTAAGACTAATTAAAAAGTCAATTTAACTTCTCTGGTGAGATTTACTGTATTTGGTTATTGTTAGGGTTTAGATTGTGATTCAATCGTCTTTTCTATTTGTACAAGTACTCAAGTAGAACATTGTGACTACTTTATGCTTACTGGTTTATATCTATGTAGCTATGCTTATTTAGGGTTTCAGTTCATCTTTTATTTGTTAAATTATGATTAATTCCTCTAATTACCATTTAGTTTTCGCATTATTTTGATGAATACACAATGACTGAATCATGGGAGAAACCACATCTGCCGAAAATTAAAATCTTGAATGTGTTATTGCTATGATACTATGAGAAGCTAAACTACCCTGAACTGAATAATTTTCTACTTTTAGTTTTAGGGTTTTTAGGTTTCGATACTATCTTTAGATTAGAATTGTAATGGAGGTTCAGCTTGGCAGTCCATAAATGATTAGGGTTATAGATAACCTATTCTTTAATTTCAATTTTATTGTTAGTTACATGAGTCGATTTCATAAAACCATCAATCCTAAAACAAGAACACGGTGAAGGGTTTGGGCCGTTTATTTTATCTTCTGATTATGCTTCTTAAGTCTAACCTTTGGTCTGTCATTATTTTTCGTCATCTCATCCAAAATTCTGATGGATTAAATTATTTGCGTGTCCGAAATTTGATTGTCTATTAATCATCTTAACGCTAGTGGAGAGATATTAGTCTTGTTATCGGGGTAGTTGGACTTAAACACTAGAAGATTTTGACATAGAAGCATAAACTAATCCGACCTTTTAAACTAATAGGCGTTGTCACGGCTTTGAAGCGGCTGAGGCGACCAGAAAAATTCTGGTTTCTTAGGAGCTAACTGAACCTGTGCTACATGCCTTCCTTTCCCGTGTTGAGTATTTTAGTTTTATGTTGAACGCTTGAATGTTTTTACCACCATATGCATGGATACATTTATAGAAGTAAATATGGCTTAGTATTTATGGAAAACATGCAACTAGATATGCTGAGGTATGAAGGGAGAATAGGTGTTTCAGGTGTCTTTCCCATGGTGAAAGGCGAGACCTAGGCGCCTCAAACAACATTTATGGTTATCGACCTAGGATTGCCTATCACCTCTCATTTCTTGTATAAAAGTGCCCAGAACCAGTTCCACTGTCTCCCTCCTTTCTCAAAGGGTTTAAATTCCGTCGTCTCTTGAAAACTAGAGATCTTCTCGAGGATATGATTCTTGTATTTAGGCTGCTGTGACGGACATTTGGATTTAGATCATATCTCTGATCGTGCTATCTCTACCCAAAGTAGACATTATTTTCGGTCTTCTTCGTCCTCGAATTCAACAAAGACCTTAGATTCTTGAATCTAAAAATTGTTACTCAAGGATTTGTAGGAATGAAATATTTGTCGGAAGTTCAGTGCAAGATGGATATGAAGTGGTCTATGTTCAAATCTGTTAGAAGTTTTTCACTCTCTTGACTTTACCTTTTACAGTATATCTGACTTTCTTCGTGCTATATGATAGTTCTACAAGTCTTATACACAAATCGAAGTATCTGGTTCTTCTTAGCTTGTGTTCTTTATGGAAGATTCTTTGCATAGTAACATATTTTTGAGCTCAGTGAATGAACTTCAATTCTTCTGATTTTTTTACGTTGGTCTCGCGAAGGAATTGAAATTTACTCCAGATGAATGTTAACATATTTTTGAGCTCTAGGTTTATCTTGATAGGGCATCCTGAAATGACCAATTTTGAAGTTTTGGGATACTTCAAATAGTGATGCATGTAAACATTATCTGTAGTATCTGCAAGGTTACCAATTTCGCATGGAAAAGCAAGGGAGAAGAAATTGTTGGAAATTCATAAAAGAAAAAAAAAATCGAACTCCTTAACAGTCCGAATATTATAAGATAAAATATCTGCTCGAATTTGGATGTTTATCGGGATGTATGATAAGTTTCTGATAGATAGGTACTCTGTCCGTTTATTGACGGAGTATTTCTCTAGAAAATGTTGGAGGTTTGAAGTGGTGAGTTTGGTTTAGGCCAGAAGCTTTGTATCATTTAGAAAAAAATTTGGATTCCAATTCTAAACATTTGATGTTGGGTCACTAACAACTTTAGTTTTTTTTTTTGTTGAAAACTAACTTTAGTTTTTTTTTTTATGAGAACTAACAACTTTAGTTGATATCAAACTTTAAAAATCAAATCTAGTTTGTGATTCAAATTAAAGAAACCAAACACAAAGTTGTAATCCATTTTTTTTTTTTGCCTGTCGATTATCGTTCTTATCACATATTTATGACGTGTCAATATCTTGTAATAACTAACTTAGATTGTAGTCGATTTTTCAAAAAAAAAATTACAACTAAAAGTACAAAAAACCCATGTCTTAGATAAACCTTCACAAAATTTATGGAGCAATAATCTAGTATTCCATCACTTTTTGGGGATTTAGGTTTTCACAACGACCCAATGCCTGAAATACCAGGCTCACTGCACAAGGCAGAGTAACTTGCCTTCGTTCCAATAACCCCAAATCCTTTTCCATTTTTATTTGAATATCTTCAAAAAATGAAAGATAGAATAATCAACAAAAATATCAAAAAGAAAAAGAAAAGGAATCCGGCAAATATGACCGTTGGGGTCCATCTACTTCCCACGTAAGCACATAAACTCTCTAGCCTCGTAGATCGCATTATTCAAACGGCTACACACGACCAACATGAGCTTAGATCATCATTAAACGAATATTAACCGTCCGATATCTGACAATTCATCGTGGTCGATGAAATAAATACAAAACCCAAGTACGACAAACCCCACCTTGTTATTATCTCTCCTATTAAAAGACACTTCTTTCTATTTCCCACTCAAACTATTCCTTTCTTTCTTTTTATTAATTTCACCCCTCAAAAACACTCTCTCTGTGTTCCTTACCTCCTCAAGAACAAACATCCCTCCACATTTTGCCTTCCTTTCCTCCTCTCTCTTCTTGGACGTGTTTTCTCTAAAGGATTTGCAATCTGGGTATTTTGTATGAGTTTGAAAGATTTAGAATCTAGCTAACTATGAGGTTGCTTCATCTTTTACTTCTTGCAGTAGTTTTTGTTGCAGCTGCTGCTGATGAAGGTGAGTTTTTCCCCTTTTTAGTATCTTCTTCTTTGTTAGAGTTGGTCACTTTTTTCTCTTTTTTGTTTTTGATTTCATGGGTTTTGAGCTGATTGTAAATGTGATTTTGTTTTCTTACTTTTCTTTCTTCAAGTGAAAGAAGTGATTTCAGGTTTTGTTAAGACCCATTGTTTTAAGTGGATTTCATTTGATGGGTTTAAAATAGTTAGTGTTTAAATGGGTTGGTAAAAAAATTAAAGTTATGGGGAGATTGCTCAATGCCCATTAAAATACATAAATTTGGAAAGACAAAGAAGAAATTTAAGATTAATCTGTTTACTAGTAGTTTGCCTTTACTCTTTTCTTCAAGTTGGTGGGATCAGTGTGTAATATTTTGGGTGGATTTCTCAAGTAATGTATTCTTGACACTAGTTGATAACATCTTTGAATGGTAAAAATATTGGATTGAAGTCATTTCATAGTGGAAAACCTAATCTTTGATTGTCCTCTATAACATTTCTCCAAAAACATGTTGGAGTAACTTCAGATACTGTTTATGTGCATATTCTTGAACCTTCTCAATGTGTTTGTGGCAGTGGTTTATAAGTGAAATAATTTGTTGTATCGTATTTCAGGTGCATTTATTGGTGTGAACATTGGAACAGCTCTATCTGATATGCCAAATCCGACACAAGTTGCTGCCCTACTCAAAGCACAGCAAATCCGACATGTTCGTCTTTATGATGCTGACAGGGCAATGCTTCTAGCACTCGCTAACACTGGAATACGTGTTACTATTTCTGTACCCAACAACGAACTCCTCGGTGTTGGGCAATCAAATGCCACAGCTGCTCACTGGGTTGCCCGTAATGTGGTCGCCCACGTCCCGGCCACTAACATTACTGCCATAGCCGTGGGCTCGGATATCCTAACCTCTTTACCAAATGCGGCACCCGTCCTTCTTTCTGCCATGAAATACATACAGTCTGCCCTTGTTGCATCAAACCTTGATCGTCAAATAAAAGTTTCCACACCAATCTCTACATCTTTGATTCTCGACTCATTTCCACCATCTCAAGCATTCTTTAACAGTTCATGGGATCATGTTCTTGTTCCTATGTTCAAATTTTTGCAGTCAACTCATTCTTACTTAATGCTTAATGCCTATCCTTACTATGACTATATGCGAGCGAATAACGTTATACCATTAGATTATGCACTTTTTCGCCCATTGGCTCCAAACAAAGAAGTAGTTGATTCAAATTCTCTTCTTCATTACACTAATGTTTTTGATGCAATAATAGATGCTTCTTACAATGCTATGGCTTCCTTAAACTTTACAAACATTCCTATTGTGGTTACGGAATCAGGTTGGCCATCAAAAGGTAGTTCGTCTGAGCCAGATGCTACTCTTGATAATGCAAATACGTTTAACAGTAACTTGATCCGGCATGTTTTGAACAATACGGGTACTCCAAAACACCCCGGAGTTGCAGTTAGTACTTATATTTATGAGCTCTATAATGAAGATCTAAGACCTGGGGAAGTCTCTGAGAAGAATTGGGGTTTATTTGATGCGAATGGTGTTCCTGTCTATATAATGCATTTGACTGGTTCTGGAGCTGTATTAGCAAATGATACGACAAATACGACTTATTGTGTTGCTAGAGATGGTGCTGATCCTAAGATGCTGCAAGCAGCGTTGGACTGGGCTTGCGGACCTGGGAAAGTGGATTGTTCGGATTTGTTGCAGGGTCAGCCATGTTATGAACCAGATACAGTAGCTGCACATGCTACTTATGCATTCGATACGTATTATCACCAGTCTGGAAAGGGCCCTGGAGCATGTTCCTTCAATGGAGTTGCTACAATTACTACCAGTAACCCAAGTATGAAATCTAAAATACTCTTGTCAAAATCTTATCTCCTCTATCCGTTGTTGAATCTCAGAAGTCAAATAGCACTGATTTGATATACGGTTACTAATATTGTTTTTTTCGTTGTTTAGGTCGTGGTAGCTGTGTATTTCCTGGAAGGTAAGAATCTAACCTATTAGGATTTTTGTTTACTTTCCGATAACAAAAAAAAACAGTCGGAGGGGGACGTCCAGCTGTAGCTACCCCATGGGTGTCTATGCGATCACTCCTCCAAAGTGGCTAAGATGGACTTATAAAAAAAAACGTTTTTCTTACTTGTTCGATCCAAGTATTATGTAGCTGTTACCTGGCTTACAGCCGTAGGGTCGGAATGGGACTTCGCGAACATCCATTGGCTGAACTAAACCCCTCCATTTGCATTAAATCTCATATAATAACATCATCCATATCATTCCCAACAAGCGACTGACATCTTTTTGTTTCTCTTCTGATTGTAGTGGTAATGGTACCTTCTTAAACGGCACGTTAGGGCTTTCATCTAACTCAACTGCTTCGAACTCTGTTCGTCTTTTCGATGTTGGTGTTGTTTCGAGTTTTACAATTACTGGGGTTCTACTACTGTTTAGTGCAGCTTTCTTGTAGACGGCGGTGTATCACTATTTCTTTTCATCTTCTACACCGAACTGAATTCTTTTCAAATTCTAGGAGATATGGATAAGAAAGAGAAGTCTATCTTTTTCCCTTCATACCCAATTTTGTTATTCTCATCTGAGATTGAAGGGGATAAGGGGGCAGCTTTGTATAAAACAACCATTGGATTGATTGTTTTGGAGGATTTACTGGTGTATCATCCTTGATTAGTTAATTTTATTAAGGTTTACTATGAATTTATCAGATTTTGTTCTTACTATTTTAGGATCTCAGTAGCCTCAGCGATTGACGATTTTCATTTGGAGGAACTGTGATTTTGATTTTGTAAGGAAGATTTCTTTCCTGTTTCTGACTTCTCCTGAAATGAACTTTCAAGATCTGAAATTGTGTTGTCTATCCATTCAACAAAACCTTTAATGGTTAACCAACACAAAGTTATTTATACCTTTCTTTTGAACGGACTATGTTGTATAGGGGGGGCGCGTAATGGGTCGTGGCCAAATTGGTCTAGGAGTCCAAATGTCATAATACTAGGACTCTGCATTGGTCGTGCCGTGTCGTGATCTCTTTTTAGCCTGCTCTTTCGGCATTTCACATGTCAACAAGACAAGTTGGCCACCACTAGATTTCAGTCGAGGTTGGTAATATTGGAGAGATACCACTCGATACACCAATCCAACTGATTATATAATTAGACCATTATTTGGAATGTCGTTCAACACTCCAAGAACAAATTTTGGGTGCAATTTGATGACAAATTGTAGGCCTATTGGTCTAATTTAGGGAGATTCACGAGCTACACCGAAGAACAAATTTTGGAGAAAGAGAACAAGAGACGTACAAGAACAACGTGGTTTCATTGGTATTTCCAGGGTTCTACGTTTATTTTTAACCGAACCATGAACGAGGAGGATGCTGATGGATGTGAAAACATCACATCTAAGTCAATTTTCTTCCTTCAACAACAAAAAAAAAAGTCTATTTACTTGGATGAGTTAGTCCATTTTATATCTTACCTCTAATAAACTTGTATAATATGTAGTTACATCATCAATTAAATAAGCATTATAACTTCTCAAAGACAATTTGGGTCCTAAAGGCCTCATAAGACGCTTAAGAGCCAAACGTGTAGAGGCTCCAATAGTCCCATGTCATTTTGGAAGTCTCTGAATTTTTGAGTTTTCAATTCTAAGAGGGATTCGCAAATGAGGGGTTTCCAGCCCAAATTTAATGCGTGTGTGATTTTAGATCTAATTTTCAACTAAAAAAAAATACTCCAGTAGCTTGAAATTTTAAAAGTGTCAATCGTATATTTCTTTAAGTGAAAAATTAATTTAAAATAAATCATAATAAAACAAGGTGAATCCCCTTATTTACGGAAGCCACCCCAAACTAGCCAAGGCACAACGGCTAGTTAGGACTAGGGAGGGGGTTCAAGGGGCTCCGAACCTCTAAAGGAGCGCAACCCAGGTGTTGGATTCCCAAATTTTTGAATATGGGAGTCAAGTCTTTTACTAGTGGGTTTGATTTAAGGCCATCCAATGACGTAAAGGTTACTTATTCATACATTTATTTTATTTTTATCCTTAACAACTCCTGTTTATTATAATCGAATACAGAATTCTGGTTCTAGAGTGGGTGTCCATACCACACATCACCAAGTAGGAGACTTGTGTAAGTAGAGACCATTTTAACCAAGTGACATGGATCATGGTAAGTAGACCTAAGACCTCACGTCAGGGGCACTTGCAATCCCTAAATCCACTTGGGCCATCAGGTCATTTTCCTCTTTGCACTTTTGGTAGGTTTCGAATGAGTCCGAGTCTGTGCTGTCCAAGTCTAAGAGCAACTCCAATGTGGGGCTCGGGCTCCCAATTTTGGGAGCCCCTGGATTTTGGGAGCCCCGGGGCTTTTCACAACTCCAACGTTGGGCTCCCAAGAGGGGCTCCCAAATCTAAAATATGCACATGTGTAGTGTATGTGTGTGAGGGTTGTGTTTTAATTTTCAACTATAAATTATTAATTTCAAATATAAAATTGAAATTTAATATTATGTTAGAGAGAGAAGGAATTTTGAAAAGATGAAAAAAAATTAAAAAAAGAAAAAAGTTAGAGAAATGATTGGAAAAACAAATTTAAAACAATTTATATTTTTTGAAAAAAAATTTAGTTTAAAAAAAAAATTTAAAAAAAACTAAATAAGTGGGGTGGATCCCCTTTTTAGGGGATCCACCCCAAATATGGCCGTTGGGAGACCCCCAACAGCCATATTTGGGGCTGGGAGCCCCCCAGCCCGGGCTCCCAGCCCCACCGGGAGCCCAGCCCCGGGGCTCCCGAGTTGGAGGGATGGGGCTGGGGCTCCCAAATTCAAATTGGGAGCCCCAGCCCCCAATACGTTGGAGCTGCTCTAACACATATCTAGCTTAGTCCGGTGCCCTCCACTACACCAATCCGTGAGGGTGGTAAGAGTGAGCAAGAGTAAAAAAGAGGGGGGCCTATAGACACAGCACTCTTGTGGAAATTATAGACCGAGTAGTACACCTTTGAAACCCTAGTTATTCCGCTTATAAATTCGGATCTACACCCTTTCACCTCCCAAAGTCTTAAACTATACGGCGGTTTTAGGGTTCTGTGTTTTTTTTTTTTGTTGAAGAGGGTTCTCTGTTAATATTTACAACAATCTCTAAAAAATGCTTTCAATCTAGTACTATTACTTTTTTTTTTATTTCATTCTGTTTTTTTAAGTGTTTTATCTCTATCAAAAGCACTCTTCTTCTTCTTCATTATAATCTCCGTCGCAAAGCGGGGAAAACAAGAAGAGATGCGAAATCAAATCAATTAGAACTTCTGGACATGCGGTCTTCCTTTTCTCCATGGATTCTCGCTCTTTCTCGTAGTTTCTACAAATTAAAATTCTTATTCTCTATCTCAAATCATCACTGATTTCAATCTAGGGTTTTTTTTTTGTTTTAACCTAGTTAGATATAGTAAGTAGATTTGATTTAGATTGACAAATTTTTAAAGATTGAATTGGATGCTCAATGATGATTAATTGCTTTAACCACACTGAAATAGAATATTTTTGAGAGGAATATAGTAAAAACTCTTTTTATAATTTGTTGAAGATGGGAGAAATTTTGTTCTTTGATATTTGGTGTTGATTGATGATCCATTTGATTAACTTTGGGATTTCTTTTGTAAATCCTTTTTTTAATTTGATGGTGAAGTCTTCGTTAAGTATCAAAGAATTGGTAATATATTTCTTAAATGTTCACTTATTATAAGTTTGAGTTTTTCTATTTTTTATCTTCTTAAAAATTCTTTTGTGGACAATCTTTGGCCCTTATCTGAGAGCATATTTACTTGAAAATACTAAAATACTCTTTTTATTAGCCATCTCAACAATCTTTGGCCCTTATCTGAGTAAGCAATGAAGTATGACAAAGAATACGAGCGGAATTCTCCCAATCATTTTTGTTTTCAATGAACAAAATAAATATAATTAATAAACACTAATTATACTAAAAATCATATCGAAATAGATAATAGATATTATTGTTTTAATTGTTCTAAGCATTTTTTGAAAAAGTACTCCATAAAATGTAGTTCTTAAGATTTTTTATATTTCTATTACTTTCCAAACAAAGAAATTCATCTAATTGACAAAAAAAAGATTCCAAAAGAAAAGGATGAAGCATTGAAAAGAAATTAAGAAAATGGGAGAACGAGGTAATGGCAATAAGAAAAATGGAATCAGATGGAAAGAAAGTAGGTGATGGTGAATATAAAAACAAAAATTACAAGAAGACATCAAACAGAAAGAAAACCCTCTCATCAAAAAAAAAGAAAGAAAGAAAACCCTCATAAGGATTTTTTTTTCCTCAATTGCTATTTCTTTAGCACTTTATTTCAAGTGTCTCAGAGATGCTCAATTTGGTTGTTTGGTAATGCTATTGTTTTAGCACTTTATCTAAGGTGTCTACAAGAAGCTCAATTGGGTTGTTGTGTAATTTTTTTTTGTTGAACTGAAAATACATTAATGCATTAAAGCGTTATTACAGTATCTGTCAATTAAAATACATGGGATGTTGTCCCATACTTTGCTTCGATTACGCTTTCTCGCCCACTGGGTTGTTGTGTAATGCTTCCAAAATGTGATTTTCCGCAGGGCACAAATAAACTAGAAGTGCTTATAAGTTACTATTACATTTTTAACCTCACATACTCATAAAAATAAATCTATTACTTATTTATGAAAGATTTTTGAGTCAACAGTCCAAAATCTGGGGGGTAAACCAAAAAAAATCCACTCTTGCCCAAAAATTAGTTGCAGGTCCAAATGTCAGTTTTTTTTTTATTCCCCTCTTGCCCTTGGACGGGACATGCTGACGTTTTCCTGAAAAAAAGAATGTCTAGTAAATAAAATAATTTACCAGTACACGAAAAATCCAAAGTTTCAAAATTTTTTGAAAATTTGAAATTTTCAAACGAAATTTCAAATTCCCGCCCAGCAAACCATCTCTTCCCGGTAAATAAAATAATTTCCCGTACACAAAAAATTCCAATTTTCAAATTTTTTTGAAATTTTCAAACGAAATCTTTTTTTCGAAATTTCAAATTCCTGGCCAAAATTTCAAATTTTTTTGAAAATTTTAAATTCCCGCCCAGCAAAAGTGTCTAGTACAGAAAATAATTTCCAGTAAATAAAATAATTTCCCGGTCACAAAATCTTTTTTTCGAAGTTTTGAAATTTTCAAACGAAATTTCAAATTCCCGCCCAAATTTTCAAATTTTTTTACGAAATTTCAAATTCCCGCCCAGCAAAAATGTCTAGTACAGAAAAACATTTCCAGTAAATAAAATAATTTCCCGAAAAAAATTTATTTTTCGGTGGCAGTTCCGTAAATTTCTGAACAGTACACATTCTGATGGACGGGTTGTCAGATTATTTTTTAGAAAAAATCGTTTCCCGAGAAATTTCGATGGCAATTTTGTAATTTTCAATGGCAATTTTGTAATTTTCGATGGCATGAACGGTAAATACTTTATTTTCTAAGGGCCCTTTACGTAATTTTGACCCCCAAACTGACACATTGGACCTCCCTTTCATTTTTAGGCAACTTTGGGTGGGATTTTCATTTTGGTCCCCTTTTTGGACCAATGGCTCAATCCCCCACCCTTATTTATCATTCAATTTTATTGCTTGTCAAATCATCTAAAAGAGACGGCAGTATTCGCTTCTTGCTATGAGACCAGTGGCCTGTAGGGGTGGGAAAAAGACCCGGAAGACCGTTATCCGATCCGTTCGACCGAGATAAAAAGTGTCCATGCACACCCGATGGTCATAACGGTCAGTGTCCGACCGGCCCGAAAGAATTGGCGAACGGTCACGGTCAAAATTTTATGTCGAAGGACCGACCGCTAACCGACCGACCAATATAGTCTGTCCAAACAACCGAGCGATACGAGTGACCGAAGAGGTTGACCGACTAAACTGTCCTCATTTTTAGAAGTTGGTCGTTGAATTTTATAGACATATGAATATATGACGGTCGTTAGCTATAGTCATATAGTCATCTGGAAGACCAAACATTAGTACATGGCTTAATTATATCTTGTCAAATGATGATCAACTGTTTTTTTCTTTTTCATATTTACTTTTGATTTCTTGGTTAAACATCTTCATTTGTAAGTAATTTTGTTTGTGGTAATAAAAATAAAGTTATGAATTTAAGTAAATTTTATTGGAAAGTCCGGACCGAGACCGTCCAGTGTCCGACTGGCCCGGTAAAATAAACGGTTTTGGACGGTCAATGGACAAAGAATTCTTGAGAGTGACCGTCCGAGTCCGCCCAAGTAAATAGGTGGTCACCAAGAGTTTATGTCCGAGTCGACCGGTTCGATGAAGTTAGAGTCCGGTACCGACCGATCCGAACCGATTCCCACCCTTACCAGTGGGAGTGCCCGGCTGCCCGCGTCTTGTTGTGAACTAGAATATCAACTCGAAGATTCACAATTTTCAATAGCAATATACTTTGCTATTTGGTGAGAGCCGAGTGTAAGTTAGTTTGGACCAAGTCAAGAAGTCAAAATAGATTGACCAAAAACGCATAAAGCCAGACCCTCGTTGAAGCCATTAAGAAGGTGAATCTGACGAAGCCAGTCTGATAGTCAACTTCTGCACGTTTCTCTAGATTTGTTTCATGTTATAAGCTTTGCGCCTGCAAAAGATTATTTTGAGGTTTGGCGTGAGATCATCTTTGACCTTAATCTTCACAATCATGTCTTCCACGAATCACTCCATGAACTTTCCAATTTATTCGTGCAAGATCTGATTAACTAGCCTCTGGTAAGCTGCCCCAACATTCTTTAGGCGGAACGAGGTCTATCAATAAGAATACAAACCCTATCAGTTCATAATGTTGAATGTTCCTGATTTGTGGGGTGCATTGATATCTGGTATAAATGGCAAAGGCTCTATTAGGTTTAGCATAGCATGTCGAACCCGTTGAGTTTAAAATTTTTGTTGCAAGTAATTTCTTAAATATAAATTAATCTTTGTTTTATATATTACCTTTTGAAGTTACATGGCGTTTGAATACTTTTTAGAGTTTTGTGTGAATTTTTTTTTCTAGTTTTCATATTGTCATAAAGGGTTGGATTGAATTTTGACATTAGGTTCCTAAATTCTCAGCTACCAACCAGTTGGTTTTCTAGTTGCTTTGACTATACATTTTTTCTGTTTTATTGGACTAAAAGAAAGTTTGTTTGTTTGCCGAAACATAACAATTCTTTCTTTAACTTAATAGAGAGATAAATGAAATTTCGTACTGAGAAACAATCCAAGGGGTCCTGATTTCAACGTATTTAGGTCCCTAAAAGCAGAGGAAAAAGAACCCTGTTAACGATCCAATTCCAACCGGCCCTGGGTCAATGAGTTATATAACGTATCAAACTTCGATTATTTCAAAGAAGAATAACAAATTACATAGTATATTTTCATTCTTGCTAGCAAATGAATTTATTCTCAACACAAACAAACCTACTAATAAACTAAATAATTAACTTAGTTATGTAATTAACTGCATATTATATAATTAAAAAATCTCTTCTAGTTCTTTCTTTAAGATCTAATTGAAGGAATGCTTTGTTGGTTCTTGAAGAAGTTATCTGGATCAACCATGCTCTTTACTTTCACTAGTCTTTCAAAGTTCCCCTTGAAGTACTTCTTGCCCCAACTTCTAGCTCTAATATAGGCCATTGCTGCACTATCATTCTTCATGTTCTGGCCTAAGTCAAGATCTTTGTAGTTTACATATGCAGATCTTGGATTCTTAGAAACGAACGGAGTCATGTAGGTATAAAACTTCCTCATCCATTCCATCTGTTTTTCAGAATTATCTTCTTGTAGCCAGTTTCCGACGTACATAATATTGTAAATATTTCCTGCTCTATGCGGGTAAGGAGTTTCAAACTCCGAAATCTCGTTCATCCTTCCACCTGTTGGAGTCCACATCATTGCAGGTGAATCACCCGTCATATACATTTTCCATATACCTTCTAACCCGGCTTTAGATATAGGTGTTCTAACATAATCGGTTTTTATTTTTAAGAAGCTCTTTGTTAGATGATCTCTATCCCATAAAAACTCGATCGTTCTTCCAGGTGAAAAGAAGTAAACATGAGATTGCACCCAACTCATTTCAGTACAATCATTTCGACCTAATCCTAACTCCGGGAAGCTCTTTCCCATGAGTTCAAGGAGTCGGTCGACCCGTCCAAGAAACAACACTGAGAATGAAGCTATAACTGTCTTTTGCCCTGGACGACTACCATTACCCTGAACTATTGTGAGTCCGACATAGATGTCTTTCTCGAGCTTATGGGCGACGAATTGCCACCTATGAACAAGGTCAGTGGCACCTTGTTCTAAAGCCCTGGTAACTGATGCAACAGTCACAATTGGTGTAACATCAACCAACTTCACTTTCCATGCCACAATCACTCCAAAATTGGATACACCCCCTCCTCTAATAGCCCAAAACAAATCTTTTCCCATGTTTTTTTGGTCAAGGATTTGTCCATTAGCATTAATAAAGCGAGCATCAATGACTTGATCAGATGAAAGACCATATTTACGAACCAAACCACCAAACCCACCTCCACCAATGTGTCCACCAGTACCTACAGTAGGGCAAAACCCGGCCGGGAAGCCAAGAGTATTGCTCTTATTTCCTACTGCATAATAAACTTCGCCAAGGGAGGCACCAGCTTGAATCCAAGCAGTTTTACTTTCGACATCAATAGTTATATTCCGAAAACCAATCAAATCAACAATGACGAACGGATTATCAGATACATAAGATTGGCCTTCAACATCATGACCACCACTTCTTACTTTGAGGTCTAAATTGTATTGTTTACAGCAAATAATAGTTGTTTGAATATGGGATTCATGTGTAGGTGTAATGATAAATTCAGGTTTTGTTCCATTGGGTGTTAAAAATCTGAGGTTTCGAGCAGAAGATCGGAAGAGGTTAGTGAAGTTAAAACTGGTTGGTGTATGAATGTGGATTGATGGAGAGGAAGAGTTTAGACATTGGAGAAAGTCACCATGAACTGAACTTGTATTGGCAGCACAAGAAGTGGTTGATAAAAATGAGAAAACCACAAGAAATGGAAGTAGTGATGAAAGAATTGAGGACAAGCTAGAAACACCCATATTGTTTCTTGTTCTTAATTGTGAGTTATTACATGAAATAGGAATGGCATATTTATAAGGGCTAATTCCTATTTGGCCCCCCATATGTGACAAATACATCTATTTAGCTCCTATCTGGGTCGAAAATACCGCCAACCCTCTTTAAGGTTCAATTCTAACAATGTTAGCTCCAATTTTTCTGAAAAATAAGACAAAGATTAAAAAGGGTGAAGAGCAAATCTGGAAAAGAGATGGAAGTCAACTTCTTTTTTTCCGGACAAAACCTTTAAAACGAGTTGCCCACATTTAGAAGGCCAAATTATCGAGTTCGTTAGATTGTCTAGAATAAAAAAATTACTTGCTTGTAATGTAAAGAGTTTGGAAACCCGAAGGTCGCCGCTTGAACTAGGGGTACAAAATTTTGGGTAATTTTTTTTTCTGCACAACGACAAATGTCCCTTTCGCAAGAGCTCGCGTCTGATTAGGGGGAACCCCTCAAAGTCTGAATCACTACTTTTTTTTTTTTTTTGAATTGTTCAGCGTGTGCCTCGAACCCTTAACCTCTAAGGTGGAAGATTATACCTCTTACCACTCCAATCAAAGATTGTTGGCAGTCTGAATCACTACTTCCCCTGGTCAAGGGGAGTTTTCCCAAACCAAAAGTGTAGACAGCAATAGTGGTGGTCAACTTGTCGTTCTATAGTGGACATGACCAGCCCCTACAACCTACGAAGCCCATTTCTAACTTTAGGTCTCTAACATAAGTTCCTTCTAAGTTCTCTATTCTTTTTAAATTTTTTTTTATTAAAAAGATGAACTTGTGGGACTTGAACATTTGGTCACGGTTGCAAAGAAGTGTAACAACCAATTTGCCAACTACTCTTTCACTTTTTTTCAACAAAAAAGAAAATATTCTTTCACATTATCTATTTCAAAGTAAGATAATAAACAAAATCGAACGAGGACAAATTTTAAATTGGAGGCTCAAAACTACCGTTTTGGTGGCTTTGGTTTAGGACCGACCCTAGTAGTAGAACAACGTGTTGTCTGGTTGTGGTGTACGGTGTGATGTATGGAATAGGGTGTGTCATGTTGTTCCAAGTTTTGGAGCACGACACGACTCAATTTGTGTCGTGCCTAGTCCGTGCCCCTACCATAGTTACTGGTTGACGAATTGCCATTGCCAGCGACCTTTGAAAAAGATTCACATCTTCTTCTTTCTTCTCTCCTTTAAACCACCACCTCTCTCTTTTCTCTTTTCGGGAACACTAGTATGTGGAAGCTCTGAAATATTTTGTTGTTTCCTTATAACACCTTCCAACTGGAAAATACTAATTGTCCACCTTCCCATTGTTGATTGTTGAAGCTTTGATTTTCGTAGGGCATAACAAACGTAAGACATAACAAATTACTGCAAATATCAAATAAAAACAAACAAGAAGCATGGGAAAGTGTATCCCATGACGACTCCATCCTTTGAAAATTAGTCAGAATTTTGACATCTTGAAAACTAACTAACTATTATTGGTCAATCATTCTACGCTTTTAGGGCAGGTATTCTGAACAATTTAGGGGATAAGCAGCAACAAAAAAATTCGGCCATTTGATAATTTGTCAATATTTTCAACAAGAAAGAAAAAAAAAAGTCTTCTTCATAATGTATGTCTGCAGGATCCTTTCACTTATTTGACTACTAGTGTATATCCCGTGCCCTACGGCACGAACACTTGTATCAATCAAATGTTACGAAATTTATTGTTATATTTTATTGAGAGAGAGAGATTTTTATTAGTTATTATTTTTTTTGTATTACTTTTTTGTTTCTTTTCTCTTAAATTAGTTATTATTCTATTGGGAGAGAGAGAGATTTCAATTTCTTTTTTTAATGCTTGAAATTTATTTTGTTTCTTTATTTCTTAAATTAGTTATTTTAATTTCTAAGAAGGAAACGATTATTGTTTTTTAAATAGGTAACTTTATTTCTACGAAGGACTATATTTTAAATTTTGAAGGGCTTCTAGACAATATCCTTTATTAAAAAAGGATGTTTGTCCCAGTCATCGTTTTCCTTCTGTTTTATATAATAGATTTACTTAAATTAGTTATTTTATTTCTAAGAAGGAAAGGATTATTGTTTTTTGAATAGGTAACTATATTTTTTAAATAGGTAACTATATTTCTACGAAGGATTATATTTTAAATTTTGAGAAGGGCTTCTAGACAATATGCATAATTAAATAAGGATGTTTGTCCCAGTCATCGTTTTCCCTTCTGTTTTATATAATAGATTATATGTTGACCGTATTTGATAGATGTAGATAGACACATAATATGGAAATTTTTTATGAAAAGTCCAAAAACAGACCTTAATTCCAAATTGGGGCCAGTGTAAAAATAATTTGTAAAAAAGTTTAAAATTAATTGAAATCAAACTAAAATACCTTTCAACAAAGAAAAAAACCAAGTTTCAACAAAAAAAAAAAAAAAACCAAAATACAGATTTCTATGGTGTTTCTCCCGTATCGAGGCAACCAATTTTTTGTTATCTTAATACTGTTTCTGCCCTTACATAAATAGCAAGCCCTCTCTTCTCTTCATCTTATTTATGTTTTATATTCCAAAATCCATTCATCTCTAATCTCCATCTTCGTCTTCTTTGATCTGCATACACTCCTAAGTTTGTTCTTTACATAATGTTTTAGATAAATTCTTAAATTTCATATCTAGTGAATTGAAGCTTCATTATTGAGTAATGATAAAAAAAAGTGGTCATCAATAATCCAATATTAGACCAAAAGTTTTTGGGTCAACTCGCGTCAACTCAGCAAGGGAAGCCAAATCTGAAAGAAGAATGCCAAACTCAAGCACAGAAACGGGGGATCGACATGATTGTCCTAGGTGCCTAAGCACTGCCCTGACTCAAATACGACCAGGTCTGATTTACGAGAAAGCGAGGAAAGTCCACGTAAGCAAGGTCGATATCTTAATATAAGCGTGTCAAACGCTTACCGACTTAATCCCGAGCCTGATCAAAGATTTCAGTCGGTGAAGACCTTGGATTTCAAGAGTCTCTAAAGGAGGAAACATCTCCTAGCAGATATAATAACCTAAAAAGATATCCATCGAGGATCCCAAAACAGAGGAACTCCTAAATAGCAAAGATACGAGATAACTCTTAACTACGAAATAACAGTTCCAATATAAAACAGTGGGTCTCAACCGCTTCATCATCACCGTCTGTTAATAGTCGGTCCAAAGCAGTCTATAAAAGAGCATCAAATCACCTCGAAGAAGGTACACTCACAACAAAGGTTCACCCAATACTCAATTTTTTTTTATCTCCAAGGGCAATCTGATTCTCTTGAGCGTCGAGAAGATTTCCAAGCTCCTTGCAGGTTTTTCCTCAGGTTTCCAGGAGCGAGAACAGGACTGAACGAGAAGAGAATCTACTGAGCAGAATCAATCAATCAGACGTGAATTGGCATCAAGGCATCTTTGTTCTGACTGATACTGGATTGCCAAACACCGACATTAGCAATGAGGTTCTTCATGGTGTTTCTTTATCTTATGATGTTCAATATTCTTATGAGATTTCTGGAATATACTTCTACATTATATAAGTTCTTAACAGGGCCGTGCCTGAGAATTTCGGGGCCCCGTGCGAAACTTGAATTAGGGTCTTTTGAAAAACAAAAAATATTACAAACAAAATATGAAGGTATAGTTTAGAATCTTTTTGATGAAATAGGTATAGTTTAGAATCTAAAAGTGAGTTTTTAATGTAGTATTTTTATCATGATTTTCACATATATATTTAAATATTTTGATTTTTTTAAATAATTTTAGATTTATATTTCAAAAAAATGAAAGCAATACAGCTAATTAACAAAATGTGTAACAGAGTAGAAAAAGAGATTCAATTAACAATGTACATCACAAGAGAAAAAACATAAAAGATAATGGGCCTGTGGGGTTTCGAACCTCTGTCTATGGGATGGAAATTACGGAACCTAACCATCTCACCCGTGAGTATCTTGTGACGAATAAGGATCTTTACATCTATACAAACTATGCTTAGGACATTATGGAAACGGGCCCTTATAGCTGGGGGCCCCAGTGCGGGCGCCCTGCCCGCACTGGCCCAAACACGGCCCTGGTTCTTAACAAAGTGAAAATGTTTTACACAATTTCTTTTTATTCTATGAAAACAAAAAGTACAATTTTAGATTTATTTTTCGGTTCCTCTCTCTAGGAATTACGTTTTTAGCAAATGTTGATAATAGACAAATTGGTCGGTGTATTAAGAATTTTTTTAATTTCGATTCCTCTAATTTTATACATGTTACCACCAAAATCCAGATTTTGTGGCTTACAGAAATTGATTGGTGTATTAAGCATTTTAAATCTGTTGTAGGAACAATGTTGATACAGCGAACGAACTCGAAAATATTGTATTTATTTTGTCATTTCTGGTTGCTAAAAAACAAAATAGAAACCACAATTGTCCGAGTGTTCCCTTACATGCTTTCAGGACAAGTTGTTAGTTAAATCACATAAATATATATGGTTATAGCAAATACGCACATGCTCATCTTAACCATTAAACACTATATTTGTATTTTTTTTGTTTTCACTCTTTCTCATATGCTTACCTGCTGTTTTTATGAATTCTTGACATACACCACTTTGTTTATTGCAATATCTCACATTCACTAAGCACATAATATGACTTCATGACATTTGTAAGTTACATAGACCAAACAAGTAAATTCTTTTATGAGAAGAATTTAGTTGTTGGAACATTCACATGTTTGTTGCGCACATTTTTAAGTATGTTTTTGCATATTATCCATGTTTTTGACATAAATCTATTTGCTCAGAATAATCCTTATTCATATGTTACTGATTTTTAACCACTCGAAGACTCAAATTCTATTAGAGGAAGATCAAGCAAATACTGATTAACAAAATAGGGATAATCATCTAGTATCCAAGTCTTGGGATTAGGTATTTTACTCATATTGGTCAACTATACCGCGGAAGAGTGACGACTTTTCGTGATGCTCTTGGTCAATATACAATTGCTATAAAACAGTTACAAATTTACCAAGAATAAATCACTCTGTGTTACAACCATATGCACAAACCCAACTGTAATTGGAGAGTACATGGAACCGTTATTCATTTGTTAATGTGTTTTTCAAAAACAAAATAAAAGATTTAGAAAATATTTCTATCTTCACAAGGCAAATCGAAAAATGTTTAAGCCAAATTTTTATTTGTCCGTAAATGGGTTTGTCAAAGATAAATGGTAACACGCTTAATATTTAAAATTTTGCACACGACAAATAAAAAAAATGCATTAGTCGTATTAATGTTTTTGTCAAAATAAAAAATAAAAATGCAGAACACATTTCTTTTTTCAAAGACAAATTACAAAATGCATTGGCCAAAATATTATTTATCCGTTAATGAGTTTGTCAAATACAAAGGGTAAAATGCATAGCATTTTAGTTTTTGCAAAGGAAATAAAAAAATGTTTTAGTTTGAGTGTTTTTGTTGAAAGCAAAAGAATAAATGCGGAAACCATTTCTTTCGTCACAAAGCAAATCCAAAAATGCTTTGGACAAAATGTTAATGCCTGTTATTGTGTTTGTCAAATACAAATTTTGAAATGTAGAACGTATTTATTTTCTTCACATAACAAATAGAAAAATGCTTAAGTCAAAAATATTATTTGGTGGTTAATGTGTTTGTCAAATACAAAGGGTTGTACCATATTTATTTTTGCAAGAGGCAGTTTAGAAAATACATTAGTATAAATGTTATGTTTCGCTTAATGCGTTTGTCAAATGCAAAGAAAAACATGCAAACCACATTTCTTTCTACCACGAGACAAATTACAAATTGCATTACCCAAAATATTATTTGTCTGTTAATGGATTTGTCAAATACAAAAGGTAATATGCATACCATTTTATTTTTCGAAAAGGAAATAAAAAAAATGTTTTAGTCTAAGTGTTTTTGTCAAAGCAAAAGAATAAATGCGGAAATCTTTTCTTTCTTCACAAGGCAAATCAAAAATGTTTTAGACTAAATGTTTGTGTCACTTAATGTGTTTGTCAAATGCAAATTGTGAACCTAGAATATATTTAGGTTTTTCATAAAACCAATTGCAAAATGCCTAAGCCAAAGTATTATTAATTTACTTGTTATTGGGTTTGTCAAATGCAAATGGTAAGACGTATAAACATATTTATTTTTGCAAGCCAATTTAGAAAATGCATTAGTATCAATGTTATGTTTCAGTTAATGTATTCGTCAAAAGCAAAAGAAAAAAAATACAAAACACATTTCTTTCTTCACAAGACAAATTACAAAATGCATTAGCCAAAATATTATTTATCTGTTAATGGGTCCGTCAAATACAAAGGGCAATATGCATAACATTTTAATTTATGCAAAAGATCGACAAATGAAAAAAA
>BEHA01050322.1:1189963-1205846 GCA_002897215.1 Eschscholzia californica subsp. californica | reverse complement strand
AACAATTGTTTCCCACCTGATGTCTAGGCCTACAAACTTCTGTCTGGAACAAGTCCAACAAATATTTGCACATATACTCCCATTACACTCACGAGCGAGCCAACCCTTAGTCCACCTAGACTATGTTTGGTCTCTCTGGGGTAACTAAAGTCCCGTTAACTCGAATGGAGCGAGCCGACACTACAGCTAGACTATATTTGGTCTCTCTAAAGTAACTAAGGTCTCCTAAATTCGAAATGGTTTGGCATCCAATGCTACCGTAACACCTAAGGAGTGAGCTAACACTTAGTCCAGCTAGACTATATTTGGTTTCTCTAGGATAACTAAAGTCCCACTAAATTCGTAATGGCTAGGCATCTAATACTACCATGACACCTAAGGAGCGAGCCGGCACTTAGTCCATCTAGACTACTTTAAGAAAATTCAAGGCCAATATTCCATAAATAGCAAAAACATGGATTAAAACAAATATATTATCTCATAAAGATTCAAACATAAATATTTAGCTAAAAGCATGCAAAGGAAAAAAAATATGGAAAGCATAAGAAGAACATATGAAGAACATGGGAAGAACAAGCAAAAAATACGAAGGACACGAAGAACAAAGGTAAAAACCAAAAATCTTACCTTAAATATCCAGAACAAGGCAAAATCCCTCCGCAATTTGCTCCAAATCCTCACAAGTTGCTCCAAATTCTCACAACACAAGTGAGGGAGTGAGGTGTCCTAACTCCTTCATATAGGGGTTGGACAACAAAAGGAGTGGATCACACCAACTCACATGTCACATCACCATGTAGTACTATACACACATATATGTATACTACACATAATAGAGTACACATATGTACGTATATAATAGGTGTACACATATTCACACATGCATCTACATATATATATATATACACATACCCACACACACACATATATTTATATATATATATATATAAATATTTACACACACATTTATTAATATATATATATATACACATTTATATATATATAATATATATATATATATATATATAATTAAAAAAAAGGTATATAAAAAATAAAAAACTTGAAAAAACCGAGTATATTTATTAACTCGACCAAAAGAAATCTTTGGTTAACTATAAGTTAAAATATATTTATAAAAGGGCAATAATAGGAAAAAATAAATTACTTGAAGCATGAGACCCACCAAAAAGTACACTTTTAGACTTATTTTCCATTTTATGTTTTATTTTGGTCTTATAGTTTTTATTATTCGGGTTATTTTCTTAATAGCCCCCAACTTTGTGACCAATTTCCTGCCTAGCCCCCTACTTTATCAAAATAACCAGAAGACCCCCTTTTTAAGATTCCGTTATAATCCGTTAACTAGTCATCACCTTCTCTCCTCCATCTCATCACCTCTCTTTGCCACCTCATCTTCTCGCAACATCATCGTCTTCTCCGGCGAAGGTCGTCGGCCAGCCATCTTTCCGGCAGTCGACCTTCAACCATTAAAAAAATTTAATTTCTCTCACCTTTCTCTCTCTCTTTAATTTTTTTTTAATCTTCTATCTCTTCTTCTTTTTTTCTCTCTCTCTTCTTCTTTCTCTCTCATATCCATCCCTTTCTCTCTCTAACAAGAAATGGTAGAACAGATCTGTTCTTTAACAGAACATAAATCTGTTATGTTCGTGGAACAGAACAGATCTGCTCTTTTTTGTTCTGTTCATGAAACAGAACAGATCTGCTCTGTTATGTTCTTTAACAAAGGTTTGTTCTGTTCAACGATCAAAACATACCTTGAAGGTCTGTCCTACCTCCGACGAAGTCGCCGGAGGTCTAGAGAGAGAGAACAGAGACAAGGGATGAAGAGGGAGAGAAAGGAGAGAGAGAGAGAGAGAGAAGGGGAGAGAGAGAGAGAGAAAGAAAGAAAGAAGAAAAAGAGAAAGGAGAAACGAGAGAGAAAGAAGAAGAAGAGAGAGAGAGAGAGAAAGAAGAAGAAGAGAAGAAATTAAAAAAAAATTGAGAGACAGAGAGAGACGTGAGAGAAATTTTTTTTTTTTAACGGTTGAAGGTCGTCGACCAGAAAAATGGTCGGTCTGCGACCTTCGCCGGAGAAGACGATATGGTGTCGAGAAGATGAGGTGCCAGAGAGAGGTGATGAGATGGAGGAGAGAAGGTGATGACTAGTTAACGGTGTAATAACGGAATCTTAAAAAGCGGGCCATCTAGTTATTTTTGATAAAGTAGGGAGCTAGGGAGGAAGTCAATCACAAAATTGGGGCCATTAGGGAAATAACCCTTGTTATCTTAGGAGTGGATATATGACTAATTACTCCCCCTATTTGTGGACCTTAGACTTTTTTTTTTTTTTNNTTTTTTTTTTTTTTTTGTTGAACGTGGACCTTAGACTTATATATCAAAAAAAAAAAAAACTTTTGATATGTCTATAAACACCATTAGATGCCCCATTTGAGTCATTAAATAGTCAATCACATTTGACTAGCCTCTCTCCGGACAATTTGAGGGGACAAACAAACTCCCTCAGTCCAATTCGAGATACTGGATGGTCTAGAAGGTCTCGACTGAACAGTCTGGGACTTCACTTCTCCTAAATTGTCTGGTACGAGAGCTTCCTTACAGTCTCGAACTCGACCAGTACAAGAGCAGTCTGAATTTCTTTAGCTTATGAAATTGTCATTACTACTTAGAAATCACTCTGAAACTACTCGAAATCAACCCAAAGAGAAGAAGAGACGGACCTACAGTCAAAATGGGCAAAAAGGTTGAGAGGGCGAATATGAATATAAAACTGACATGTAAGTTGCACGACTCTTTTTTATAACAAGCAGAACTCTCCTGATCAAATCATTCATCAAATCACCTATTATAATCTATTTAAGTCCAGGGTTAATCAGAGAACCATCAGTATCATACAGAACTATTTAAGTCTGCGGTTAATCAGAGAACCATCAGTATAATCTATTCATCAAATCACCTATTATAATCTATTTAAGTCCGCGGTTAATCAGAGAACCATCAGTATCAAGCTGAACTACTGGGAACCATCACCTATTATAAAACCATCAAGTTTACCGCAGTACTATAACAGTCTCTAGGCAGATTGCTCATCCGATATCTTATTTCCACCAGTTAATAAGCTAAATGGTTGAACGGTGCTCCTTACCACCATAACCCAAAAAACGGTTGCAGTTCTATCTTCCATCTTATTTCTTTCCTTTTTGCATGTCTAGACAATCAAAACCTCAAAAAGAGACCTTATCAGTGTCTAATTAAAATGGGCACAATTTATCGTACATTGACATGCACAACAGCACATGTTCTAACCCTTGATTCACCATGTCAGACTGTCCCCTCGAGGTAAAGAGTAGAAGCGAGAGAGAAAGATCGCCAAACTCTGCTCTGACTCGAACTACAACAGGGTCTGTCAGAAGTAATATGTGTGTTACTCGGAAGTTCGGGTAAGCAGGATTTTAGACAGTCAAGGCGAAGAAGATGATTAATAAGCTGAGAGATTATACAAAGTCAGCTCAAACTGATGATACATAGAGGAAGGAGTTGCTGACAAATATTAAATCAAGATCCAATTACTTTATTATCATTGTAATCTATAAGTCTTTCATAAATACAATATCGGAGCTCAAATCAGAACCATCCACAACAAGTCCGTAGAGACTCTACTTCCATCAAAATCACCATGCAATATTTGAATGGCGTATAATAAACTGCATGGCACTCGCGCAGTTAACCATTTGACGTAACAACGTCAGCACAAGCTCCAACTAGGGTTTACTTCATTACAAAATAATTCCCTCACTACCGTTCTCTAAGCTCTAAAGGTTTCTCGCACTACAGTTCTATCCACTTCTGGCAGTCGAGTAACTTATAGCTTCTGGGACGATAAACAGTCAATTTCTCATCTATCCATTCCTTATTCTGTTTAGGTTCCGTCTGAATGTTTCCTATGGTTGAAAGAACTAAGAACTCCCACTTTCGGACAAACATAATCCCACTCCTAATGGGTTTCTAGTTACCAAATCTAAGCAAATAGAGAACATAGGGATAAACAAGGCAACAAATAAACTCCAATTTAAGATAACAACTCATTTTTTAAGTAACCAATCAAATAAATTGGAAATAAAGGGGACGTAAACATTGTCGTGGGGATAACTCGGGACTTGGCTGCATGCATCCTATTCGGCGTGGCAAACAACCAAAAAAGAACTTTTGCACCTAGTTAGGCATTTAACTTGCTATCCGGCGTAACAAACACGTATCCTATGCCTGGTCGAAATCCACATTTCGAGAATGATTTTGATAAGAAAAACTTTCAGTCAGTAGTACTAGAACATGATTGAAACGCTTTGACAATCTTAAGCTTTGAAGATGATTGAACTTTCAGAGTTTCAGTCAGTGTATTCCATGATTCCATCATTCCATCTTTGCACATCATTATTAATCTCAAGAACACAAAAGATCAACAAGCCATGATCTATGTCAAGTAATCTATAGAAATATCATGTGTCGAAATACATGTAATTGTATACAAAAAATAAAAATTGGGGAAATAGAATAAAACCTTTCCAACTAGAAATCAGAAGTTAATAGTTTTCTCTATTTGCATCAAATTCAACAAATAAGAACCACAAATTTAGGGTTTTTATGTCTGTAACATCCATTTACAGATAATCAGAGTATGAATGTTGTAAATCACTTTTTTCAGCAACCACCTATTTGAATACAAATTCTCATGTACAATAAAAACAACACACCCAAATAATTCCAGAAAATTCAAAAGTACTCAAAAGAAAAAGTAAACCCTAATTTAAACTTCAGATGGATAGAAGAATTACCTTGACCTTTCTCTATCTGAGGGTATGATTTTTTTTTTCACTCTCAAGTTCAAAGGCCTCTCCATCTTGGACTCAGCATTGGTAACCTTGGTGAGGGTGGAAATTGAGGAAACCCTAATTGACCACTTGTTGGTGAAAATAGCAAATTGGGTGAAAGTAATGGGTATGGAGATCTTGGAGATTGAACTCGACCAAAACCTAGAGGCGAATTAGGCATCATGAATTGGGAATTAAGCATTGAAGAAGAATTGGGCGAAGGTAGAAGAAACTGCTGGTTTTGGTGGTGGTGTTGATGCTGCGGCGGCGGAGGAACAAGTGAATTAGGGTGATTATTCCACTTTGGTGAGAGAATCGGCGGCCCCGAAGAAAACCCAGAAAACCTTTTCGATTCAGAATCAAGGGTTGGAGTTGAACTTTGAAGATACCTCATGTAAGCAGAGATAGGTGATTCAGCTGCACCATGGACGGATGGAAATGGTGGAAGTGGAGATAAAGGTGTTATCTGTCGTCCGATGACGTTGGTATTGTTAATGTTGTTGATGGTGAAATTATTGTTATTAGGGTTTATGTTGGAAGAAGGATAAGGATGGTTTGTTAATGGAGGAGGAGGTCTATTACTAACATGGGCTAAAGGTGGAGGACGAATTCGTTGAAGACGAGAACTTGGAGGTTTAGGAGGTTGAATCGGTGGTGGAGTTGAGAATCTATCATGATGGGCAGGTGAACCAGTCAGTTTCTGTACTACATCTCTGAAATCACTCTTGTTGATATTGTATACTGGAGGTTGTTGTTGTTGCTGTTGATTTTGAAGCTCTTGATTCAATGATTGTTGTTGATGATTTTGAACATGGGTAGGTTGATTTTGAACATGGGTAGGTTGATTTTGATGATTTTGAACTTGGGTAGGTTGATTTTGAAGATGGGTAGGAGGATTATGATGATGATTTAGAAGATGGGTAGGAGGATTTTGATGATTTGAGATGTGAGTAGGAGGATTTTGGTGATGATTTGAGATGTGAGTAGGAGGATTTTGTTGATGATTAGGGAGATGGGGATGATGATTTTGATGATGATGATTAGGGAGAGGAGGGGTTCTTCTGATGGTAGGTTTAGAAATTTTGTGAGAGATCTTATTAAGATGTTTGAGGAAGTTATCAGTTGGAGGATTCTGTCTAGGGTTACTACTGCTAGTGCTGTTGTTGTTACTATTGATGCTACTCATAGAATCTCCAGTGGATTGACAGCTTTTCTCCATTTCCTCTCTCTCCTTCTCTCTCTCTCTTTCTCTCTCTCTAGAATCCTAATCTCTGTTTTGTACAGACAACACAGATCTTCTCTCTCTCTCTAGATCTCCCTAATATGTAATGTTAATCTTCTGTGGTTCTGCTACTTTAAAGCTGAAGTTGAATAAGGGTTGAATGGTTAGATTAAGGGCAGTTTTTATTACATATATTTAATGAGAAAATGAGTGAAAAAGATAAAGGAATTCAGACAGAACTACTTTTCTTTCTTTTTTGGGGATAAATTTGACATGTTTCTCCATGTTTGGAAATTTATTGGACATGCTTGGTTCATCCTGGTCAAACTTTGATTATTTTTGGAATCTGCATAGATTGGTTCTGGTTCTATTCTTGAAATCAAAAGTTATGGGTTTATATTGGGTTCAAAATCCTTTATTGTTGGTGCTTCATGAGGCGACCCACTTTTTGGTTTCAGGCCCTTCTATTCTACAGGTGCACCATACTTTTGTTTTCTTTTTTGAGAACAAGTTATCTTGCCAACAACTTTGGTCAGAGTGTTAAAAGGTTTAGTCTTCCACATTAGAGGTGAAGGGTTCGAGGTACGCTGACAATTCAAAAAAAAAAAAAATTAACTTTCATTAATGAGCATTGACAATTGGTCCACTACAATGCCCAAATGGGACTAAACTTGAAATAGATAAAAAGACTCAAAGCAACAGAAGTGACTGAAAGGGTCCTGTCCAATTGCTTCAATTTGTAGGGAGTAATTCGTGACGAGCAAGAATATGTGTAGCCAAATTGGAATTTTCTAGGGCAGTATTGCAAAGAGACGTGTCTCAATCTCAGTTGTCACGAAATTAGATATTTCAGTAGATAAGCGCGAAGGTAACGTTAACTCCTCATCAGATAGAAACTCAACTATTGATTTTGAGTCACCCTCCAATATAAAGCTTTCGCCTCTTAGGTCTTCCGCCAATTTTTATCCTAAAGAGAAGGCTCTCATCTCACTATGTAATGGCAAAGTAGCGTAAAATCTTCTAGTTTTCCATCCTAAATTTTCCCTTGAGAGTTTCTAGCAATAGCTCAGGCTGGGGCTTATGTCGGTTTAAAAGAACCATCTACATTGATTTTGATGGTAGATGGGGGAGGAGGTAGCCGGTAGTCTTCCTGAGAACAAGGGATAATCAAGGAGTTGTGAGAAGAAGGGTTGGAGAACTTACCTCTTGTTGACTTGACCACCGACACAAATCGACGTTCTGAGCAGTTGAATTAGATACATTCGTTTCTTATTTTTCACGACCACCACAACAGACAAGTATAGTTCAACCAAATATCTTTATCATTATTACCCTTATTTAGTATATCTTGAAGGTTAACTACTGGATTTAGACTCATATCATTTAGCATGTTGTTTTCGGTTAGTGAGATGAGTTCTCTGAAAAGGGGACACATACCAAATAGATGGTGGATACTTTCTAACTCAACAAATTTGTTGAATGCATGTATTGTATTTACCGATATTGCTTAACGTTGCTAGACCATTATGAGTAAGTTCCCATATGAACAATTAGATCTTAGGATTCATAATATTTTGTTTCCATAGTTTGGTCCAGGGGAACTCTCTGATGTTTTGACCAAAAACATGTCTCAGTCTAATGGTTTGATAGTATGATTTAGTTGTGAATTGGCAAGATTCTATGGTGGTCCAAATTAACATATCCCTTGAGAGTTCCAAAGGTAAAACGATAGAGTTGATTGCTGAGATAGTTGCTGGAGAAAATATGAGTTCAATAAATCTTGGCCCAATAACTGTTATCTGGTTTCCTAAGGTTATAAACCCATCAGATATCTTGTAGTAGTTTTGCAATGACATCCGATCTTTTATTATGCATTATCATATAGCCAGGGATTATTTGTATCTGAATGTTGCTTCCATCCCCAATTTTCCATAGTATATTAGTTGAAATTGTCTCCCTTGTCTTAAGTATTGATCTCCAAAAAGGAGTTGCTGAATTTGGAGGAGAAATAAACCCCGAAATTTCTTGATTTTATATATTTCGAATTAAGCAACCTAACCCATGTTGCATTTGTTGCAATTTAGTGTAACTTACTACCTACGTAGTCTTTGTTGATTCAGTGTACGGTTAATTTAGGATTTGAAGTAGTCTTGAATTCGGTAATGAGTCATAGTAGTTGAGCTATTTTAGGAAAAAGTTTTGCCATTAATAAAACTAGTACAAGTAGGGTGATCGATGGAAATTAAGAGCATCAAGTTCTGTAGTTTGTTCTTTACTTTGTTCATTAATAAAAAAAATCTTTCTCCATGTCTTGGGATTAACAATACGAATTATGGAAATGGTTGCACTCAAGCTGCAGTTGACAAGCTTGTTGGCAGTAACTACAACTATTGGAGGTTGTGTATTGAAGCATATTTACAAGGACAAGACTAGTGGGAGCTTATATCTGGTGATGATTCGATAATCCCATAAGATACTCTAGAAAATGCGGATATACGGTGAAAATGGAAGATTAAGAGCTACAAGCTTTATTTGCTTTGTGAACATCGATTAACAAGGAATGTATTGAACATGTTTGTGATGAGGAATCCCCAAAACAAATGTGGGATATGATGATGTCGAAAAATGGATTTCCGTAATCACTCGTGAAATAGGGACTTGTTGCATGACAACATCCGTTATGAGTGAATATTCCGTTAAGTGGATCAAGATTCCTTTCGCCTGATCTTGCTCCTGCTCCTCGTAAAACTGGGGGGAAACCTGTAAAGGGTTCAAAACACCTCCGACGCTCAAGACAGTCAGATTGCTCTTTGCAGTAAAAGATTGAATATTGATTAACCTTTTGGGTCGAGTTATCGGAACTCTGTGTAAGTGATTGTGTTAGAAAATGTCATGTGGAAGACGTTACGGGGCCCTTTTATAGGTTGAATTTGACCGAATGTGATAGACGGTGTAGATGAGGCGGTTGTGATCCGTTGTTTGGAGAAGTTTCCCACTGCTCATGGTTACGGTTTTCCTTGTATTTTATCTCGTATCTAGAATAAATAGAAGTTCCTAAGTTGGAGGATACTTCGTAGATATTCTGCCGAGGTGATAGATCTTCTATGAGATGTTTCCTCCTTTGATACTCTTAAAGTTCAAGCTTGCTTAAACACTTAAGATCTTCAAACGACTAGGATCTGTTTGCGAGATTCCGAGATTGAGTCGGTAAGCTTGCGGCGCACTTTTGCGTCCCCAATTTAGGGCGTGAAGCATCGACCTAGCTTACATGGACCCCCCTCATTCCTTTAGAGATTTCAGGGCTGATCTCATCGTGTTGTAGACGAAACAGGGACGATACCACTTAGCTAATCCTGACCGACCTCCCAAATCGTGTGTAGGTGGCGAAGCGTTGCGAGTTCAGCAGTCATGCGGCCTTAAGCCGGGTTGACCCGTCGGACTTCTGGTATGTTCTTGACTTCTTGATGTTAGTCAACGTCTGGAAATTTTATGCATCATCACAAGTCCCGTCACTCCTTAGTCGAAAGTAAAAAAACTAAGGAGTAGAAGTGACTCTCGAGTTTGGACATTAAATATCTTAAATAACCCTGAAGACAGCCGGTATACCTGGACCAGAGCTGTTTCGTGAAGCTCGATTGTTCTTTTTATTCTATAAGCTTCGTGTTCCAGGGTTGATTTTGGCTGAGCTGTTTTGAAGCCTTGTCTTTTGTTACTGCGTTGATGCAGTTCCGTTCGTCGGGGTTGTTTAGCTGGAGCAAGCCAAGTGGTGGTTTCTGAGGGATGTGCCCACGTATCGTCCCTCTCGTGACACATTTTGGTTTTGTGCCTCAGGAGATTAATTCCCGCTTCTATGTGTGATTCTATGACGTCATAGATTTGATCCTTTGATCATGCGCTTCCAAGTGGTCATTTATTGGGTAAACAGCCCACGGTACCTCTGTTGCCTTGTCGAGTCTCGTTAATTCCCTTTTCTGACCTGATCAGTCTTAAGCTACGATTTAACGCCCAGTCATTATGACTTGGTGCGTTACTGAGGTGCCTTTTCCCTTTTTCTTTAATGTCTTCTTCTTGTTAGAAGGTCTCTTGATCTTCTTCTTCCACTATAAATAGCCTCCTTTTGCCTTGAATATTCTTCAACACTTAACTTCCTTCAATAATATTGCTTTTTATATTTTCCTTCAACTTCCTTACTTTTAGGGTTTCAAGATGAGGCCCTGTTTGAGTTTAAGCTTGATGTTTCTTCAAAAGATATTCTTCCGATGATGGTGATGGCGAAAGGTGGAGTTTCCGATGATGGGGTTGGCGACCCCCGTTGATCCTCCTTGTCTAAAGTAACTCCGGTTGGTGATGTCAGTCTCGGCATGTGGGGGTCGTCAATGAAGGAAATATATTCTGAGTCTGAAGGTATGACCTTCCTGATAGAAATATATCTTAAAGGTCTGAAGGTATAACCTTCCGAAGGAGTGTCCTTCGACCAAGATGGCAATGTGTACGATTTGGCTTATAGGATAATGATGACCTTATTTGGAAGATCAATCAATCCGATTCAATTAGGATGCTTAGCTAGATGTCGCTTACGATTGTCGGATCACTTCGGTTATCCGCGGCTAACATAGACCGGATCCTACAACGGGTTACACATAAGAGTGGTAACTTGAACAGTGAGAATAGACTGATGGGAACTAGTATATAGATGGATATGATCCAGTCTGATAATACTTAAAAGATAGAAAAGAATCGGGCTCGAAAGAGAAGCCCGAAAAAGGCAAAACCCACTTTTTGGGCCAACAAGGGACTCCCTTAAAGGAAAAGCCCTAGCCGGCCATATGTGGGGTGTGGGTCGGCCAAAACAAGCCCATTAGAGGCTGTTGTGGCCGGCCACACTAAGGGGAACCCTAATTAGAGTTTGGTCTCGAGCTGGGATAAAAGCCCGTGGACCCGAAACCCCGGAACGGGTACCCCCAGCTCGCAGGGTTAAACGCCGCCCGCAACCCGGTACGGGTAGAACTCGCCCGGACCGAATGAAGAAAATGGGCGGGCTCAGGTTGCAAGCTCTGTCCGCCTGACCGCCCGAGCCCGAACCGTTTTCAAAATAACCTACCCGCCCGTAGTACCCGTCCGTAGTACCCACCCTTATACCCCCATGACTATTTCTTAAATTAGTTTTACCTAGACCGACAGATGATTTAATCTCATCCGTTCAATTTAGGGTATCCAACTCCATAGAAGTCCCTATATAAACTCTCATTTATTTTGTCTCTGTTGTGCCTCTCACTCTCTGACTCTTTGCGAATCAACTTCTGCCCTAGATCCTCTTTCACTCGAAAACCCTAGCAGCCAGCAGCCTCTCTCCTTCTGTAACTCTCTGTCTATGATTAATCTATTAAGTCGCCCTCTCTAAATTTTTATTGTTATCTTATCCTCCCTTCTTTAGTCTAAGCTACATTCTCTAAGTAAGTTTTCATCTTCAACGCGTCAAGTGATCTACACAAAGTTGTTATCTTCGACAAAATCTCAACCTTCAAGCAAGTTTCAGTTTTCATCTTCAACGTTGCAAGTGATATCTAACTTCAACTATGCCAAGTGATGATCTTATAATTTTTTGTTATTTCTTTTAAAGTTAAACCTTTTGTAAATGCTTGTCTTTAATGTCTTGTGAAGATGTTTATATTACTAAAGCTTATTATAGCACCTGTTAAACTTATAATTTCTGATGCTTATAAACAAGGCTAGACCTAGTAGTATTCAGTTTTGCTTTTTGGCTTTTTTGACCGTGTAATTCTTGCATTTCTGATCCTTATAAACAAGGCTAAATTTTTTGTAATTTCATTTTTGAACATTGAAAGAAATTCTTTCATTTTTCTTAGATCGGACTACCCGACCGACCCGCCCGTTGCCCGATTTACCCGGCTAGTTTACCGGGCTTAGACGGGTAATGACGGCCTGAGATTTAAATTTTGCCCGCCCGGCCCGTCCGAATACCCTCATGGTCACAAGGCATAATTACCCGTACACGCCCAGACCGTCTACTATTTTACCTGCGGGTAACCCGTCGTACCGATTCCCAACCCTAGTTTGGTCCTAATTAGGGAATCCTAGTTAGATTTAAACTCTAACTTATGCTTATCTTTTCTGAGGGACTTTTAGGATTCCTTATTTGAGTAGAACTCTACTGAGGTAATGCCTATATAAGGACCAGTTATAAGTTCAGAAAAGGTGTGGAATTTTCTCAGAAGGAAATCACTCTCTTCATACAACTATTGGAGAGAGTGGATTTTAGAGAAAAACTTCCCATTCTATCTATCAAGTCTAGAAGAAGAAGTTCTTCATCTCTACCTTCAAGAAGGTCCTAGCAGACTGAAAGAAGGGAGTTCAAGTTATACATTCGGTGTCTCAAGTAGAGGAGCTACACTTGAAGCTCTTTATCTTCCGAATATTGGTCGGAATTTAGTTCGTGGGAAAGCGAATAAAGGTATTCTTATTCTATCTAGTTCATAGATTAGTTCATGTATAGATCCTGAACAACATAATGTTGATCATATGATGATTGAGATTCTGCTTACAACACTAGTAACATGATTAGGATATGCATTAGATACATGTAATTCCCAACAGTGGCATCACGAGCCGTTTGCATGAAACTATATTTGGCTAGAACGAACAAGATCCAATCCTTAGATTGATAGATAGAATTGTTTGAATAGAGATTCAGACAAAACTTTGATTGTTTTGAACTAGATTTAAACATAATCAAACATGTATTTGAAAGAGTTTCAATGCATAGAGTCATTAGATTTCATGTTTTTGAAAAGAGTTTTCGAAAACGGATCAAACGGATTATAAATTTTGAAAAACGGGTTTCAAAATCATGAAGTTTGTTGTTGAATAATGGAAAAACTGTTTTCAAAAACCTAAAGGCCAGACCGGCCAGCAGGTCTCGAGACAACGTCCCGAGACCGAGAATCACGGGACAGGAATTCCCGATCCGAGTAGGTCCGAGACGTTCGCGACTCGGACGTGCCAGATGCGTTTGAGATTCCCAATTGGTCTCGGTCTAGGACCGAGACCAGGGACGTGCGTCCAGACGCGTCTGGTACGTCCAAGCATCTCTCGAACTAGGAGTCCGAGACGGCCTACCGCCAAACATGTTCAAACCGAGATAGTCTTGACATCCGTCCCTATAAGTCCGGACCATTGACTAGCTATGACCGAGACTAGTCACAGGACTTTTGACCAAGTTTGATTTGAGTCTTTTCGAGTTTGACTTGAGCTCATTGGGCCTAGACTCGAGCGGGGGACTTTCTTGCTTTTTCTTCCGATTCCAAAGCATAATTTTTCCGACATGGCCATCCGAGAGCCCAAAATGGAATTTTTCCAAACTTGATTTTAGAAATCATTATGGAAGAAACTAAGTGGGCCATTAGTCCAAATTTCACGAAAACAGACTTAGAAAGGCCATTAGACATAGGAATATCACAATATCTCACAGTTAGCTATACGAAACATAGCAAAACCTAGAAACGAATCTAGGACACATACTTTATTTTATGAATGTCATATATTTGTATGTATATACATGTGAATGTGTAGTGTATTATTGCCTTTAGTTAAGTTAACGGTTCTTGTTTCTAAACACAAACGAGTATGTGCCCGAATAATACTTAGAGTATAGGGTCTATAGAAGTCATTGATGCATCGAATGATGAGATCATGATTCGAGTGGGAGTAATCAATGGTGGTTCAAGGACGAAAATCCAAACGAACCAATAGGCGAACAAGAATTAAACTAAAAGATAAGATCTTTTAGGAGGCTATACTAGGGTTTTAAGATAAAACCTTACGAAAATTCACATAAAAACTTACGTATACGTCACTAATGGTTACGACTGAGTTTACAGTAACGCAAACTTGATAAAATACGTAATAATCCCTTACAAGAAATTTTGACTATAAGACTACCCTGAAATAAGACACCTGTTGAGCCCTTTTTCATCGAGGGTGGGTCTGCCTCCGCAGGGTGCCATCTTTACCTCGGGACAATACGGGTAGATCTATGAAGAGGTTTACGCGTCTAAACTGGTTTTACTCAACGAGTCACCAAAAGGGTTTTGGATTTCGAGGCAAAGGATTAGTTTGACACTCAAGTGTGAAACTAATTAACCAAAAATCATATGAGTATGATCAGTAAAGATGTTACACACCCAGGACGACGGAGTTAAGGGCAGTGCCCTAGTACGCTTAACTTCGAAAAAATGAGATCTTGGAATCGTGTTATTCAAACAAGGGAAAAGATTCTTGAATAATATGGCAAAATCAGGATTTTGATAGGACAACAAGTTTAAAATCACTTTGCATTCTTTACATGTTGTTTTAAATATGACAAGTGATAACATCTGTTAGAAGTGACTCAAATATGGATTGGTATCTAACCCGATTTACGACCCGCCAATCGGTTATTTTGGACCCGTTAGCGGAGCTAATTGTTGAGACAGGGCTGCCATGCGAAGCAGTGCTCCGAGGCAGAGCTGGACTCCGAGACAGAGCTGAAATGCGAAGCTAGGCTTATGTCGGTTATTAGTATTAGCGTATCCGTGTATAATGTTGGTTGTAGAGAGAGTCGGTTGTAGAGAGTCGGTGAGGCAGAGGGATTAGGGTTTAGTGGTTATATAAACTAAACCCTAAGGAGATATCAGTAGCACAATCTCACGAAATTGCTTGTGTAACTTGTTTACTTATTATAGTGGAAATCATCGCGTTGTTGTCGCCGTGGAGTAGGTCTCACCAACCGAACTACGTAAATCTGTATGTTCTGTTTTTTATTGTTCTTTACAATTCCTATTGCTTCTGCTTGATTACTCGTATTGTTCACATTAACCCCGATTGGCATAACAACATCTTCAACCTTTACACCGTAATTGAAAACATGAATGGTTCAAATTACATTCAATGGACAGAAATATGAGAAAGCTTCTCGAGAAAAAAGTAGAAATATTGGACACACCAATCCCGGTACTTACAAAAACCTATTCTAAAGACGAATGTAAGCAGACAAACTTAATCCAAAGAAAGTCAATACCAGTAACAGGGTTAGTGATAATGTCCATAGAAAGTAAACTTAGAGATGGATTTATTGACATGGACACATGCATTATCATTCGACAACTAAGGGAAATGTTCAACTCACAATGTCGAATGGAAATATACAAGATTTTTTCATCTCTGCTGGATAAACGTCAAAACGAAGGGGAACCAGTCCGACTCCATGTTTTAGAATTGATGGATCATTTAAATGACTTGAAGTGGTTGGGAACCCTTATGGATGATTATATGGTTGTTGACATGATCTTGTTATCCCTGCATGAAAGCTTTGAGGAAGGAAGAAACAATTTTGAACAGAAATTTGGATTAGTGCCACTAGAAGGCTTGCTTGCGATTCTGGAAGTTACTGAAAGTAGATTCAGTGTACCTGAAACTACAGAAGAAATTCTTAGTGTTCAAGAAGGTACCAATTCGGGAACGGAAGGCGTTAGGAGGAGAAGGCACTCTAGGACAAGAAGGGGTAGACGAGTCCCAAGACCCAGAACCATACTTCCTAACGATAGCTGCACATTCTGTAATAGCAAATCTAATATATGGTTAAGAGATTGCCCACGCTACCAGGAAGAGCTAGTCAACGGAGCTGGAAGCTCCGACTTAGGTAAAAATGTTAAAAGTTGATTCAATTAAATACAATTCCCTTAAAAGGTATTGGATACCTAATGCTCATTTCATTATG
>BEHA01050322.1:1140603-1160579 GCA_002897215.1 Eschscholzia californica subsp. californica | reverse complement strand
ATAAAGCAGTCAGACTAACAGAGCTGGTTCATCAAGAAGAATGACCACACAAAAAAGAACAATACCACCATATCCTCAAAACATCATTAGTCTTCAACAGTATTTAGAGAAACCCTAGTACTAATTAACTATATATATCATCATCTATCCATCACACTTAAGCCCTCTCACCACGAATCCTCCTAGCAAGCTGAATATCCTTGGGCATGATAGTTACACGCTTGGCATGAATTGCGCAGAGGTTGGTGTCTTCAAACAGACCAACTAGGTAAGCTTCAGCTGCTTCCTGCAATGCCAACACAGCATGGCTCTGGAAACGCAGATCCGTCTGAGAGAAAGAACATCAAACAACAATCAACCATTAGAACGCGAATGAACAGCAAACAACATTGAGCCATTAGAACCAACAGGACACCACAGTTCCACAAACAGGGAAGTAAAGCCAAATTTCACCTTGAAGTCCTGAGCGATTTCACGAACAAGCCTCTGGAATGGAAGCTTCCTTATCAATAGCTCAGTGCTCTTCTGATACTTGCGGATCTCACTGCATTCAAATTCATCTCTCTCTCGTTATAACAAGTTCTTGTATGACACACAAAGACCACTATTGTTTACAGCATCAAATTGACTAGCTAGGTCTTAATCAGGATATACACTTCATCACTAACTTACCCAACTCAATACACATTTAACTAACTAGATCTTAATCAGGATATCAAAATATGCATGAGACCAACAAGGTGCATCTTAAGTACAAGAACGTACCGTAGAGCAACGGTACCAGGCCTGTAACGGTGAGGCTTCTTCACTCCTCCAGTGGTTGGTGCAGATTTACGTGCAGCCTAAAATTTAAAGACATATTATCAAATTAAAACCCTAATCCAGATATTTGAATCATTCAAACATTTAAGAATTGAGCAAACCTTAGTTGCGAGTTGCTTCCTTGGAGCCTTTCCTCCAGTCGATTTACGGGCAGTCTGCTTAGTACGAGCCATCTGTATCAACAAACACTAAATCATATACTTTTCCCTTTCAAACTCCTCCAAGCAACCATGCCAACAAGAATTTCTATTCTAAAACTAAACTTACAAAGATCAAAATACCCAATTCATAAAGTTGTTGGTTAAAGAAAAAGCAAGAAATTGCCCTAATTTACCAAAGTTGTTCAAATTATTCATCAAACCAATAACCTTAATCTAGATGTAAAATAAGTCGCCTAATCAATTTGACGAAGAAAATGGCTTAGGAATCAATCTTTGGGAAGTATAACAACAGAAATTAATGGAACCTAATACCTATTTATCGTTCGTATGAATTGAAACTCGTAATTGTTACGAAGAAGTAACTTTTGAAGCAATTAACTGAATACCTAATAAATTTATAAGCAAGATAGCTCATAATCAAAAGACCTAACGAACGGAAGCAAAACCCTAACTTAATCGAACTAAACCCTAGGCATAAACTCAAACATCAGAATACGAAAACAAGAACGAGAAGATCTTGAAAAGGAAACCCTAATCGATTGTTTACCTTTTTTTTCTCACGATCTCAAAAGCTTCTTGAAATTCTTCTAGAATCGAAAACTCGGAAGAAAGAAATGAAGTCTTCTTGTAGGTAATCCTTTTTATAGATTTGATTCGACCGACCTTTGGGCTGCTATTTTCGTACGGGAGTATCTAACGGTGGAGATTAGTTAAAAATGTGTTTTTATTACGTTAAACCAACGGATCAGATGTTAGTTTAACAAGTGACGCGGATCGTTAGGGCATGTTTAATTGGGCAAGTTTGATTATCCTTTCATTAGAAGTTTGTGTACTGTCGTTTGGAAACCCTACACCATTATGGCCCCCTACTTTTAGAGTTATTTCTTTTTGGCTCCCTATTTTGTGACCAGTTTTCTTTATGGCTCCCTGTTCTTCGTAAATTCAAATTTAGCCTTTTTTTGTTAACACCGTCAGTTAGCTTTAATGGTTAACTTTTTTGTTTCCATAATTACCCTTGTTATAAAATTAATTTTGTAAATTCAAAATTGACCTCCTTTTAAACATGGGTTGAATCCCAAAAGAATTCAAATTTATTTAGAACAAACTAGGGGGCCAAAATGAAATTTGTTTTAAAAGGATTAAAGACACCTCATCACTCCTCCATTTCATCACCTCTCTCCTCCACATCATCTCTCGCCACATCATCATCGTCTTCGGCGAAGGTAGTCGATCGACCAATTTCTCCGATGACCTTTAAATTTAATTTTTTTTTTTAAACTCCCTCTCTCTAATCTGCCTCCGCCTCTCTCTTTCTCTCTCTACCCTCTATCTCTCTATAACTTGGCGAAGGGGGGGAGCCCCTTCGCTGATGAAACCAGACCATCAAGGTCTAGTTTGATACCAGACCGAGATCTGACTTCAACAACCATACCTCCCATCTATCCATCTTCATAACTCACCTTATTCAGTCAATTGCTTCCTCCTTCAGTCACTTGCTTTATTTTTGTTTGATTTGTAATTTCTTCTAGGTCGACTCAATGAATTTGGATTCCAAATAATTTTATTCCTCCCTCCTTAAAATCTTCATGAGTTTTTCTTCTTCATCTAGCTCTTCACTATTTTTTTAAAAGTTTATGTATTTCATTGTTCTTTTTAAGTTTCGGTATGGGTATTCATATTTGTGTTTTTTATTGGTAATGTCTCACTTAAATTTTAGAATGAATTATTTTGATAACTTGATTATTCTCTACCAACATATTTGTGTTTGTTATTGGTAATCTCTCACTCAAATCTTGGAATGAACTGTTCTCGGTGTAGTTGTTCCCTCCATGTAACCAAGATTTTTTTTATGTAAATGCGTGACAATATTTAATTGTTCTGCAATGTTTTCTCTCCCTTTCTCTCATAACACTGCTTACCACATGTTTAATGAAATGCTTGGGAGATGTGTTAATTTTGTGCAGGAAGAGTCGAATGACTAAATAGTGTATACGTAATACGTTGAATAAATAATTTCTTAGGAACAAATTAAGAGTGCCTTGATTGTGTTGAATAGTTTGTGTAGGAAGACATATATGTTGTAGGAAGATGGTGATTAATATGACCATTCTGACTATAATAGTAAAAAAATTAATAAACCACCATTTAGATTTGTTGTAGCTGGGAGTTTTTGTTGCATCACGAGGCGATGAAAGATTAGCTTTGTGAAGACTTGAAGGTTGTTGCGAGCAGGTATACTATGCTGACATGATCTCTACCTAATATTGTATATCTTGAACTTTAGTTTTTCTTTCATGTCTATCTATATTTTTTGTAGCTTATAATGTTCTGTCAACCAAGGCAGATTATTTAGTTTCTCGCAAAATCTGGATTGAGTAATACTTTTGAGTTTGAGTATTTCACTGAGTGTAAGATTACCCAAACACCAATACCCATATTAGAGTTCAGTACATTATATAATCGGTTGACCCCACCATGTCTTCGTAAGGATTGGTTTGTGCAATGAAGTTTTGGTGAGTGATTTCTTCAATAGAGATCCACTAAAATCCTCTTCGTTACTTTAAATTGGTTGTCATTTTAGTTTCCTCCATACCCTATTTCTGGCTCCTCCGTTTGGTATTGAACAGAGAGGTGCATCACTTTATTTTTAGATTGTGGGTTGAGTTTCTTTAATCAGAATCAAAGGTAAAAATTTATTTTTAATGGGTCTGGGTGTTCTTTGAACATTAGGAAATTTGAGGTGCTTTAGGTAACTTTGAGTGCGTGTTGTATTGATTGTTAAAGACTTACAGGAAATTGATAAACAACAGGTTGGGTTTACTGAACCAAATTCCAATATTTTATGTAAACAGTACAAAAAACCGTTTGCGTTGAAATTTTATGTTATTTTAGATCCATACCTATCAAATACTTGCATCTATTAGATCAACGATTATGTATTCATTTTCCCACCAAAATTGTCATATTCCTACTAACCTAATTCTTATATATATATATATATATATATATTTGGAACAAAACAACTTAGTTTTAAGCTCTAGATATAAATTTGACCGTCATTTTCTTGCTTCGGATTTTGGTTTGGTTTATATAGGATGATCTGACCATCTTAGTTGTTAGTTATAAATATATTGCGGCTGCCAACTACCTCACCCACCTCTCTTACGCTAGATTATTAAGAAAAACTACTTTGCACATGCTCCAATGGCGACATGTAACATTTATCTCTTACAAAGAACAATATTTCGTTGGTATCCATAATTTGGTGAAATCTTTAATTCTACTTAGTGTATGTGTTTAAGTTTAATGTTCGTTGATGATAGATAACATGCCATGTATGTGTTCAAGCTTAATTTAATGATATCTTAATAGTTTAGTTCGTTGATGGTAGATAACATTATTGTATTCTTCTATTCTCGGTTGTCATATCCCCTAAAACCCATGTAAACCTAGACCCTCAACTGCACAATATAGACACTGGAAAAATAATTATCAATATTTGACTACATCATAAATATTTTGTAGGGTATACTTATTGGTCATGTGTTTTCTTTGTTGTTTTTATCCTGTGTTATAACTAAAAGTCGCGGAAGCTATCGAACTTATCCTAAAAATTGATCCGATTATGAAAATTATCGAAAAGCTATGCCAAAACTAAATATGCAAACAGAAATTAACGAGGTTCGGCTTTAAAGCCTACGTCCTCGGGCGAACAAGAAATCTTTATTGAAGAATAGATGAAGACAACTCACACAACTCGCAAGTTCGTCCCAAGATGGTACCGTATAGAAATTAACCTTCTAAACTAAATCTTCGACGACCGAGAAATTAAACACCGCTCAAAACTATGAACAAAATCTCTCTCACTTGCTCACTCTCTCTAGCTCTCACTCTATGAGTAATTGCTCTTGAGTTGTTTTGTGTTGTTGTGGTTGTGTTGTGATTGGTACTCAAACCCCCTATTTATATATAATATAAGCCGACCATAGCTTTAGGAATTTAGAAATTTGTAACCAAATTTTAGGAACAATTGAAATCGCCTATGATAACCAAAACCGCCTCTTACAATTGAATCCAATTTGGAAACCGCCTATGATAACCAAAACCGTCACAACCCTTTCACAAACCGCCTCTCACATCCTGCTTACATTGTGTTCTACTCATTTGCTTCATCATTTTTTTTAATTGTAGGGCACGCTATGATAGTTCAGAAGTTCTATCTCATCAAAATGATAGTATTTTCTTCATTTCCGTAAGTTTTTTACTTTAGTGTGTTATGAATCTTACCTTGTTTAAAAAAACAATTGAACTTTATGAATGTTTGGTTGTTAATAGTTCACCAGCTGCCATGTCTGTGTGCGATCGAATGTCAAATTAACGATTTGTATAACCTACGATAATATTATACAAATCTGATAAGTAGTATAGTTTAGTTCTTCATCAAATGTCACAAGCTGCCGTGTATGGGCACAATTAAATGTCTCATATAAATTAATATATAGTTTAGTTCTTCATCAGTTGTCATAAGTTGTCATGTATGTATTTAAGTTTATTGTAATGAGATCATGGAGTATATGTTCTTATTGGTATCAGGGCCGTGACTGAGAATTTAGGGGCCCCGTGCCAAAATTAACTAGGGCCCCATTATACAATAACATGATTTTTTTAACACAGAACTATGATGAATTCAAAATGATATATGTATAGGAGAATAGTTAAATCATAAAAAATACTTTTTATCTGCTAGTTATTTGATTTATCTTAACTTTAAATACATAATTCTTTTGTGTACTCGGATTCAAATAAAATTTATACATGTGGTTGTATTTTTCATTATCTTCGGAAAAGATTTGTTATGAAACTACAAAAAATAACAAATTCACTGTTTTCCAAAATTTGGTTTAAGAGATTGTTTGAAGAAGTTAATTGGAAATGATTACAAAATCGTCAAATTTAAACTTGACAAAATCTAAAAATTTAGAATTTGCAAACAAGGTTTGTTTTGTACATAGAAATAAAAAATAAAATAGTAGTAGTTGGGAAGGTTTGGAATACTGTATAAAGATAACATGTACTATAAAGTTTGATCTTTATCTTTGTTGATCTTTGGAAGTCCCTCACGTGAGACAAAAAAAATAAAGGAAAAAAACGTCCACTGCCAGACTCGAACTGGTAAAAACAAGGTTTGTTTTGTACATGGAAATAAAAAATAAAATAGTAGTAGTTGGGAAGGTTTGGAATACTGTATAAAGATAACATGTACAATAAAGTCTGATCTTTATCTTTGTTGATCTTTGAAAGTCCCTCATGTGAGACAAAAAAGGAAAGGAAAAAAACGTCCACTGCCAGACTCGAACTGGTAACCTGTTGCTCCATAGTCCACCAACCGAACCACTGGGCTGCATTGTTATTATAAAGTCTCATACGTTAGACCTCTTACTTATCAGTGAACTTGACTTTGGAGGATTAGTTAGAGGCCCTCTATGGTGGGGGGCCCTGTGCGGGCGCACGGCCCGCACCCCCCACCACACGCCCCTGATTGGTATAGTTTAGTTCTCATGTGTCTGAGACCACACTTAATTTGTTATATTTGGTAGAAGTTGGAACAAACGTAAATAATGGTATTTTGATGTTGGTTTTTCAAAGTCTATATATGTAGGTTACTAATATTATATGTATATCTTTCCACGCCTTGGCATTATTTTTTCCTCCTTATTTTATAAAAATTGACCTTCTTTTTTTTTACAAACACTCTTCATCTTTCGAGTAAAGGTATTGTTTCTTTTGGGCGTCTCCTAGAATTAATATGTTGACACATCCACAATGCTTTCAAAAGAGCAAAAAAAAAGCATTTCAAACAAATTACCCTTTGTCACAAAAGAACACAATGGACCACGTGAAAAGAGAAAAACAAATGAATTTGAAACACAAGACACGCCCTTACCATTTGTTAATTGGTCATCCTCGACTTTGTCATCAGTTGCATCATCACCATCCATTAATGTGCCAACATCACCATCCATTAATAGGACAATATTTCCTTCATTGTCGTCTTCATCTTCATCATCAGTAAGCCACACTTCATCTCCACAATTTGTTAAGTCACCACCACAACGCCCATGCCCACCTCCAAACTATGACTACTTTTGCTAGTCGCCTTGTCCAAAATGTCATACATCGTATCATGATATCCGAAGCTTCAAGGGGGGTGAGTATGACGTACATGGTGATATGTTACAAGAAATGCCAATGTAAGTACACAGTAATAAGTCGCAATGTGAAGACTAATAAACTAAGCTACTCTTTTGAGCCCCTTTCATCTTGAGATTAATTATGACGTTTTTATCTAACTCGCACCTGACCTTTCATTTTGTAATACTTTCATCAATAATGAAAGCAATAAATTGTGTGTTTGTGTACGTGGTTGTCGGTTGAAAATTTGCATTCATTTCATCTAACTAACTTGGGTTTCTTCCGTTTAGGCTCTTAGTTTTTAACAATTATATTTTGTGTAAGTTTTTTTAACATTATTGTATTTCCGTGACTAAGTATTACATTAAAGATACCATCACTGATCGATGTTGTGTCATTGTTCTTTCCAAAGTGTACCTTATGGGATTGTTGACGATCATCCACCATATAAATCGAAATATAATTTACAAACACTAAAAAAATAAGTTGATTTTATTCCTCTTGCTAAAATGTTGTGCCAACCACAGTTTAAATTGTTTCATTATTAAATATATATATATATATATATATATATATATATTCATATACGAATCATTAACTTTACGCGGGCATAACCCGTGCCCGCCGGGCACACACAGGCGGGCATAGACAGTTCTATCCTATGCATTAAGTGAAGCGCGTATGAGAAAATAGATCTTACTTAAAGAATTAAGTCAATATGTTAGAAGAATTCGATCTTAGTTTAACAAAAAAACGATTTTACAAACCATCGTCTTGATATAAGTTCAAACATCTAAAAATTCCAAATCAGAATTCAGAACTCTTCTGAATATCATTTGTCGCTTTCACAACCAAAGTCGTACGATCTTCTACAGGAGGTTCGTTCTTTGATAAATCTATTGTTTAGCTGCAGTGTTCTATAGGGTAAACAGAGTTGATATTCTTCAGAGCTACCTTCTATAACATCCAACTAAATAATTCATAAACACTTCAAGATTGAGATACGACTAATTCTCTCTCTCATCCTGACCACTATAACTAATTAATATATGAATGTTAGATAAATTATTACTATTGTTCAAATTTTTTAATCATTTCCATATAATTATTTGAACGAACACAAATCGTAGTTTTACACTATTAGGATAACTCCATATTCACTTTGATTGTTGAGATCCGACAATAGTAGTGTTGTTTTACCAAATGTGGTTCATATAATTTGCGTTGGAGAAATAATAAAATTATAGTACTACACCTCAATAACATATCTCATAATAAAACGCGAAATTTTCATTATTAGTGCTGACACATCGTATTTATAACCTACACCACCAAATAATATGGATCTTTAGGTTTTATGCTTTTTCATCCCTTTCTTTTCTATTGTTGGTTAGACTATCGTTTTCCCTGATAACGTTTTATAATTAATAATACCAATGTTGTGAAGAAAATGAGGAGGAAATGTATGTCAGATCAAAACCAAGAGTTGGATTCTATTAAGAAAACATTTTCCTTCAAAATAATTATCTGTCAAGGCCCTAAGTCCTCACCTGAAAAGCTGAAAAGTGAGAGTCAAGGTAACAACAAAAGGCCCCCTCAAAACCTACAAATGCTCGAGGAGCAGGGGAATTGTTTTCATTCAATGTCTTAGATTCTAAATATGGGAACTACATGTTACATGTTTTAACGATGTAGTCAATAAATTCTGCTCTGATATAGAAGCTGAGAACGTTTATTTGATTTCTAATAGAGTATTGAAATCCGCCTTGAAGAATTTTAATCACCTGAGAAACAATTACGAGCTATATCTAGAAAAATACTCTAGGGTTCAGAAGTGTCTAGAGGATGATTCGTCTATACCTAAACATCATTTCATGTTCATACCCGTCAATGTTATTGAAACGAGGGAACCTAGTACATTTGTTGATAATTGGAGTTGTTTCGTCTATAAATGCCACTAAACCTATAACGAAGATGGATGATACTCACACGCAAAAAAGAGCTCAGTGGTTAAAGGATAATTCTGGCTATACTATAGAACTAACTCTATGTGGGGATAATGAGCGTTTCAGCAGAAAATTTATATAGTTTGATAGAAGAGGATGAAGAAAACTTCAATTATACTATCAATAGTATTATTGGAAAACATTACATCTTCAATCTAAAAATGAAGGAGGAAACTTACAATGGTGATAAACAGGTGAAGGTAGTAGTAGTGAAAGCAGAGAAATTAAATTACGATATGGAGTCTAAGCTTCTTCTTGGTCAATGGATGTCATCGTCGTTGACTCTGAATCTACAAAGTGAAGTTAATTCATTTTAATAATTTTATTTGTTTCAATTTTAGGAAACTCTTTTAATAAAATGTCCCATCTGAATCTCTTAATTCGAGTCAGTTAGTCCAATTCGAGCAGTTACTCTGATAAGTTACGTGTTTCTCTTTCTCATGTGTCTTTAACAGAGTTCGGTGTGAATAATAGCTAAAATCGGGAGAAAGACACACTTGAGGGCATTTTGGTCATTTGGAGGTTAGGGTATTCTGGAAATTTTAGTGCTCGAATGAAAAGTAAAGTCCAAGACGAGTCCGTGGGTGAAAACAGAGGCCAAATCGGAGTTTGGATGAGCAAAATATGACAGGTCAAAGTTCACAGTCAAAACCAGGTCAACATATATGTTTTCGTAACATGTGGCCCAAATCCGGAAAGGCAATTTGTAATTTCGGTACTTATTTGGGACTGAAAATGAATACGGATCCGGTACATGCAAGCGACGAACTTTCGGTACTCCTCTTCCAGATTCGATGATGGTGTTTTGACACGCGTCCATCAACTCCATCTGATGGGCCAGATCACCTCTGTTCAGGAAGCCGCGCGACATCAAATCATCCCCTCTTAACGGCCAGCATCAGCTCTAGCAAGTCAGCGTTGAGTGGGCCCAACCTTATTGCAAATCTTCTCTCTTTCAACTTTCTCTCACTTTTATTTTTGTGAACAAATCTCTAACAGCAGAGAGAGAAAGTGAAGAGGGAGATTAAAAGAGAAATAAGTCAGAGAGATGGAAAGAACTATTGGACGACGGCTGGAGATTTTCATGAAGAGAGAAAGAGTCATTGAAGAAGAAATCGGTGGAGATTTTGAGATTTATAGGAAGAAGTTATTCGGTTGTTTTCTTTTACAGGAAAGACAGAGAGATATCTCTCTATGTACAGTAGAGAACATGAAGCAAGATTGGACGACAGAATTAGTTTAGAGAGAGAAAGAGGTTTGTAGGATTCTGATTTTCTTTCCTTTCTCTACTGTTTTGGATTTCAGAGTTAGCCATTGGAGTATAAAGGGAGAGCTTCATCAACTATTTAGATCATCTCATCTTTTGGGGAGCTCGGAACAACTAAAACAGAGAGCACCATTTTTATTTTCTCTTTGGAGGAACCCTTTCTGGAGCTTTAATGATTCAATATTTATAGAGAGAGAGAAATTGTAGAGTGGGAGAGCTTAACAACAGAGAGTTATCCATCACCTATCTTTTTTCTGTTATTTGTATTTCCTTCTTTATGAGAGAGAAAGAGAGAAATTACAGAGAGAGAAAGAGATTGTAGAGAGAGAGACACAAACAATCAATTAAACCATTTGTTGAATCTCAATTCTTTTTACCTCTCTGTATTTGTTTTGTTCTTAGTTATATGAGAGAGAGAGAGAGAGAGAGAGAGAGAGAGAGAGAGAGAGAGAGATTAAAAGAAGTGAAAAATAGAAAGAACGAGAAGAGAAAGAGAAAACAATTTTAAGGAAGACGAGAAAATTGCTGGGAAAATAATTTTCTCAGAGAGAAAATACTTCCGAGAAGATGAGAAAACGACTCCCTTAGGGCGCGTTTGGTTGAATCAGTGAGAAAAACTTTATCCTTCTTCCATTTTCATGTTTAGTTTAATCTTGTTTCATGGATAGCTAAAACTCTCTGACTAGGGTTTATGATGAAGTTTTAGCATATTATTTTTAATGATATTCCTTTCATGTTCTAATATCTTGAAGTGTTTTGATTTTTATAAAAGAATTCTTAGTTTCGATGGACGAATATTTCTTCATTCGCTATACCTTTAGTTTGACAGATCATACTTAGGTTAGGTCCTCTGATGGTGTGCTTATAGATTGATAATTAATAGTTGCGAGTTCGATATTTCGATACTTTGAGTTCTGACTTTAGGATTATTCAGCTTTAATTCGAATATTTTCCGGGGTTTGGTACATTCGGTTACCAAAACTTGAGTGATAAAAAAGATATGAATAATTAGGTCGTCGTTAATACTTGTTAAAACAGATTCTAAAACCTTAGGTCATCTCCCCCCATTTGAGTTCATCTTTATCATTTGTTTTAGTATTTTATTATTTTATCCCAAAAACCCTAAAAGAAAACGTGTTACTTCTAAGTTTTAGAATAGGTTTGACTAGTCCCTGCAGATCGACCCTGGTCTTACCGGGATATTACTACTTGACTCCCGTATACTTGCGGGTAAAAACCTTTTAGGCCCATCAAGTTTTTGGCGCCGCTGCCGGGGACTAAGTTTTTAATTTGTTCTAATCTTGGAAAGTTTTTATTTTTGGTAAGTTTTGAATTTTGGATACTTTGACTTGCTTATCTGTTTTTGGTGTGCAGAACACTAAGGAGCTGAAGAGGAGGCGCAACAAGGAGGAGGACCTCAAAAGAAGAAATTTACAGTTTTTATTTTTTGTATTTATTTTGGTGAGAAAGAGAGATTTTAGACTTTCTAGTTTTTATTTTTGGTTTAAACGTTTTGAACCTAAATTAGAGGGCATCTAAATTGTAACCGAAAATCAAACGAAGCCTCGGGTTCAGACACTTAAGGGAAGAGTGGCCCGAGTCGTCTACTTGATTTGACGAACTATTTAGTTTAATCATCTTTAGTAAGGGCACAAACCCCATTACAAGATAGGAGTCAGATTTCATTACCGATCTTAAATGTAGTCAAAGCATTTGCATATTCCGAGTGATGGGTGATCAACCATAAAAACTTTATTCGCATCAATTATCGTTGTAGTGTTTGAACATTGTGCAATTATCATTGTCTATACAAATCTATTATATAAATTAACGATTTGTACAACTTATGTGTTGCTACTAAATATTTAACTTCACAGTTAATACATTCTAATATGACCCTTAAAATATGTAATTGTTTTGCTCACTTTATATTGCATATTAACAAGAAGGTGAGTATTGACAAATTTCTTTATAAATAAACTAACATATTACAACTTCAAACTGACTTCGTTTTCATAAAGGTAATGATTGCTTTTCACTAGTGATCGCTTCTTTTCGATGTTATTGATTACAACTTATTTGTTATTATTTATTTATTTTTCTGCAGTTGTATTTGGTTCAATTATCTTCTACTGGTGATCTTCTACCATTAAATTCAATGCATAACTCTCCCATTAGGCAATTGGCTAATATTGAGAATATTGTGTTAGAGAACCCTGAAACGCCACAATTAAATGTATGCTTCTAAATATTTGTAAAGAGTAAATTCTTTTTTCGTACGAATTAGTAAAAGTAATCATTGATTATGCATTGTTATTTAGCAAACACAAACATTAGCTTAACGCCAAAGACGTGAAACGAAACGTGAATCGCATTCGTTGACAGAGACGCCAAAAGTAGTTAACGCATCTTTATCGCCTTCTTCGGACGTAAGATTTCATACATACTTCTCATATTTAAAAACAAATAATTATGTTCGAGATTCCAACTAATATATTTAATATCAATCTAAAATCGATGTACAACTCAACGCATGCGTCGTCAGAATGAAATGGTAACACGTCAAATATGTAAAAGCAGTAGAACATCAGTCCGAGGTACGCCAACAAATTATCTTTTCATTTTTAAAATTTTATCCTCTTAATTTAAAGTGCATCTACAACTATAATAAATATAACTGTACTTAACCTTGATGCATAATGCATTTAATTTTGTTTACTTATATTTCGTGTCGATAACAATTACATATTGTCGATATAAAAGCCATAACACCATGACCATATATATTGTTACACCTTTAGTTGTGTTAAAATATTTATAATAAACATTTAAGTCTCTGTCATCATAAACATTCACTTGAACATGCAATCATCACGACAAATGAGCATACACATTTGGCTAAGCATGCAAGGTTTAAATCTGACATTTATGAAGAAGGTAGATCACTCGAAATATGTTTGTTAGTACGGTTAGTGAATCCACTCCACCAATACCTTCATTCGTAGAAAGCATACCCTCTCAGGGTCGGTGCTAACATTTTGGGGGCTCGAAACGAGATCCGAAAATGAGACCCCTATACTATACGCATATCACAAGTATAAAAACAAATACATAAGTACTTCAAAATTTTCATTATATTTATATTCCAAAAGGATAATGATGATTATATTCATTAAAATTTGTTCTTCGTACAACTTAGATGCAAAATCACTATCAATTGTCGAGTAGTCAAGATTTTCAGTCATTTCTTTCTCAATCGACAAGATAGCTAACCCATTTAACATTTCTTGTGACATAGTAGATCCAATATATAACTTGACCAACCTCAACTTTGAGAAACTTCTTTCGGCAGATGCAACGGTGACGGGTATAGTAAACAACATTCTGTATGTGATCCACACATTTGGATAGAAGCCTTCCATTTCTTTCAAGAAATTTAACAATTCAATTGGTTTTTTTACCTCTCTTGGTACAAGATGTTTCAACACTTTCAACTCTGAGAACAAATCAAGCCCGTCTATATCATATGACTCGTTATACTTTAGAAAAGTTTCAAGGGAGCACATAAATTTCTTAAACCACCATCATCTATAGAGTTTAACTTATTCAATTCGAACAAAAAACAAAATATTCTTTTGTACTCTTGAAATTGTTCAAATCGACTCTTAAATGAAGAAACGGCATGATCCAATATGTATATGAAGTAATTTATTCTGAAGGATTCTTCAGCTGATAGTGATCTATCTTCATTTGCATTCTCGTTGAACTGTTTTCTTCTACGAACGATACGTCTTTCTCGAAATATAGCTTCGACCCTCATTGTTGCAATCTTTTTAGCTTCAATCATGCCTTCTTCATATCTCACTTCTTTATAACTTTGAAGATAACGAAGGAGTCCTTCCAATTTATCTAATGTAACATTAATATCTATATCTTCGGTTTGAAGTGCTTTGCTAACAGAATTTACCATAAACAAAATATTATACCAAATAACCATGCTAAGCAAGAACTCAAAATTCTCAATCTTGAAATCCTTCCCGTAAGATTTAGTTGAAGCTTCATAATGATCTTTACTACATTCATGACTTTTAAGTCTGCCCATAAGATTTCTCCAATCTTGAAATCCTACAAATGCTAGTTGACTAGTATCTCCACAAGCGAACAACTTACAACAAAAACATTATACTTTATTTTTCGAAATTGAATATACAAGCCATATCCTATCATACTTATCACCATTTATAGTAGTACGAGTATAATATGCCGGAGAGAAACATCTACCATGTTCATCCAAAGGAAAATCAAAATTAGTAATTTTTGTCGGACCTTTTTGTACCAAAAAGTCCCTTAAAGTTTGATCAATGGTGTCCCAATTTCCCGGACCAAAGATATTTTTAGGTCCGTGTTCTTCATTGATGAGTTCTTCATTAATGAGATCTTCATTTGTATTGTCGCATAAGGGTTGACTTGTATTCTCTCTCTCAATATCATCTACAATGTCCTCGTTCATATTATTATCATTTGTTGAAACGTCTCCCGCACTTTCAATGTTTACGTCTTTATTTTGTCTTAATAAATCGATCAAGGGCACCAACTTGGATTGAATTAGTTCTTCTTCTCTTCTCTTCTTTTTACTTTTTTTGGACCCCGATACATACTTTCGTACTCTATTTGGAAGCATAACTAAATCTTCAAAAGTCAATTAGAAAAACTATATCACATGATAAAAACAAAAATAATAGTTTATAAATAGGAACAATAGTTAGCTAGGTTTTGTCAAATATATATTGAAACATCTAATAATTTATATACTATAAACAACACATTAGTTACACATATTTCATATTTAGTATGACTAGGGTATATCCCGTGCCCTAGGGCACGAACACTTGTATCAATCAAATGTTACAAAATTTATTGTTATATTTTATTGAGAGAGAGACATTTTTATTAGTTATTTTTTTGTATTATTTTTTTGTTTTTTTCTCTTAAATTAGTTATTATTTTATTGAGAGAGAGATTTTAATTTCTTTTTTTAACCCTTGAAATTTATTTTGTTTCTTTTTTTTCGTAAATTAGTTATTTTATTTCTTAGAAGGAAATGATTATTGTTTTTTAAATAAGTAATTTTATTTCTACGAAGGACTATATTTTAAATTTTGAGAAGGGCTTCTAGACAATATCCTTTATTAAAAAGGATGTTTGTCTCAGTCATCGTTTTCCCTTCTGTTTTATTATATTGATCAGAGACTAGAGAGAGAGTGAAAGAGGGTACCCAAAACCTAGGTATTGAAGAAATCAAATAGTATTAGAGAAAGAAAACAAAAATTACCTCTTAGTGATGATTTGTGTTGACTTATGATGTGTTAGTGGAGTGGGAAAGATAATGGTAGCCTTTAATGGAGTTATGGAGAAGTCGGTTCAGCTGAGTTTGGCGTTTCACGTTTGGGGATTGGGGGTTTCTAAAGTTTCAAAAGGAAGGATAATGGGAGGGAAAAAAAGTGGGGAAGCATTTATAGGGTTAGTTTATTGAGTTGGTGGGGCCACACAATACAAAACAAATGAGTGGGTAATAAAAATGTGGCCCAATCTTTAAGTCATTAGTCAGGGGCCTTTAAAATTCATGATAAAAATAAATTGCTATTGAAAATTTTTGGAGTTTGGGGGCCCAAAGCAAGGTTTTGCCTGCTTTAGGCCCATGGTCGGCCATATACCCACTGACACTTTGGTCTGTCACTACCTGAGATTAATGAAAGTTGAATGCTCACATTGTAAAACATTTCATTGGTTTGATGAAAAGTTAGTGAACTCTTGTACAAATACTCCACTATTTGGGACATGTTGTTTGCAAGAGAAAATTCGACTACCACAACTGCATGAACCCTCTTTGTCGTTAAAAGCATTGTATGATGACACTGACAATAAATGTAAAGCATTTCGATGTAATATTCGGCGGTACAATGCATTAAATGCTTTCACAAGTCTTGGATGCAACTTAGAGCGCATAAATTTTAACGGACAACGTCCTATCCCATTCACTTTTTCCCGGAGAATTGCGACACATGACTGGATCACTCATACCAGAAGATGGACCAACTCCCTCTTATGTGTAACGTTATATTCCCTCCATCCCAAATTAAGAGTCCCATATTCAGAGTCTAACTTATTGTCATATTTTCTCTTCTTCCATGTTTGCCTTTATTTATTTGATAATTTTTCTTGAATTAATTCAAAGATTACAATTTCCATTCTAGAAATAGATGTAACCATATTAATTTCTCATTTGGTTAATCTAAAAGAAAGGATTTGTTTATTGAAAAAATAAGTTTTTGTATTGGAAATAATCAAATGTCTTAATTAGTTTAATTAATGTACCATATATTGGAAACATATAAGAAAGGATATTTATGGAAAAGTAAGGGATTTTTGTGATATATAAGGAATGAGACTCTTAATTTGGGACACCTAAAAAAGGAAGGGTGGACTATTAATTTGGGACCAAGGCAGTATTTATGATCCATCATCCGCTCTAAACATCCGTAGTCACATAAACAACGACTTAGATGTTTCAATCCTCCAAATTATCCATGACACTTTGGTAAATCTTAATGTATTCTTCCCAATTCATCTCCAAACTCTTTCCATTTTAATATGGTTCAATTCGCAAGACAAAGATATCGTTGTTAGTCTACGCTATAAAACATCATCTGATAGACTACGCTATAATCTACCTACAACTGAAGAAATTGGCATGATAATCCCAGGAGATGGCACCGAAGTACCTTCATCTCATGATATAAACTTGCACTTGAATGGGGGTAATGAATTAATGAGAATATCAGACTGTCATCCTACTTATTTGCCCTTACATTATGTTTTTTTACTTCTGTACGGGGAGTTAGGATTGAAACCCGAGCAGCAGTGGGATATAAAATTGATCCGGATAAGTAAAAAAGCCTAACTCAGATGCAGTCATACAACTATCGCCTATTCCAACATATTGAGAAATATTCAACTACATTAAGGACGTGTAATTTATTCCAAGAGTTTTTGGTGGATGCATGGCCTCAACCGAGCAGAACCGCTTAAATTATATTAGACTTCATCATAGCCAATTGCGTTTCGAACTATATAATGGTCTCATAGATATTGCAAGTGATGGGTTGCGTCATGGTCAAGTAGGTCGTTGATTTATCTTGCCATCCTCCTTTACAAGTAGTAGTAGACATTTATTTGAAATCTATCAAGACTCCATGACAATCACACGTTACCATCATCCAAGTATTTTCTTAACAATGACTGCAAACCCCAAATGACCAAAGATAACAACTGCACTATTACTAAATCAAACTGCTATTAATCACCTAATTAGTTGCGCGTGTCTTTGAGTTAAAATGCAAAAAATTAATGAGTGTAATTAATAAGGATGGTCGATTTGGAAAAGTTGTGGCTCATGTTTATTGTTGAAAGTGTCTTAGAATATGGGTTGATGTCTCACCTGATCTCTGACCCGCCAATCTGCATCAGTGTTGGCGCAAAATTTTGGCCCCATTAGCAGGGCTGATTATCGAGGCAGAGCTGGTATGGGAAGCAGGGCTGTGAGACAGAGCTAGAATGCGAAGCATGGCTTATGTCGGTTATTAGTGTTAGCATATCCATGTGTATTTGATGGGCCTACAAGGTTACACCTAAAAGGTCTCCACCCGCAACTATACGGGCGTCAAGTAATAACCCGGTAAGACCGGGATCGATCCACGAAGATAGGAAGGTAATACGAATATCGAGAAAGTCTAGCCCACCGGTCTAGGTGTCACTGAACTTAGACTAAAATAAAAGATGATAATTTGGTTTTTGGATTGATTTATAGGAAATAACGAAAAGTAAACTAAACTATATACAAGAGAGATGAGTGAGATTCGGGAAAAAGGGTCGAGCAAGAATAAAGTGAGGGGGATACTCGATCCACAAAATCGATAATGACTAGTACTAATAATCTATAAGCATGAAAAGTTAGTTAACTTCACCCATTTACTTGGATTGGTCAACGAACTCTTTATATTACTCGGATTCTAGAACATGAATGATCTAAAATCTGGAAGATGTTATCATTAACAGCAATAGAACTCATTTATCACATTAACACATGTTTCACGAGTATCCGAATACAAAAGTTAGCTAGACATGGTGGAACACATAATAAACGAGAAGATAATAAAGAAAGACATGAGTTAAGGTGAAAATCTCCCTATTCCGATGAGGCGCGAGACTAAGATCGACGGGAAATATATGTGTTTAAGTGCTGTCGATCTTCCTGCAACATAATGCAGGAGTCCCCTTAACAGTGTACAATAGGCGTCGTCTCAGCAGAACTTGACCTCCCCTTAGCGACAATGTCTTCTTCTTCCTCAAAACAAATCCACCATGAAAGCTTAAACTAAGCCCTCTCTCTCTAAAGATCAACAACCAAACAACAACCAAACATCAAGAAACCACAAGGAGCTCAAGGCAATGATCAAATGAGCAAAAATCCCAAATTTTCCGGCCAAAATAATGTCCAGAATCACCACGAAAAAGTCCGGCTATAGTTCCGGCCAAGAAATTGAAACCCTAGCTGCAGTTGCCTCTTAGACTGAGCTTCAAGCTACCCCGTGCTGTCCTCTTGAAGATTCAACCAAATCCCGAGCTAATCCCGTGCCTGATGAAGAACCGAGTTGTGCTTCAATGGAGTTCTTGGTTTCCCGAGCTGTTCCTCCTAAGGTATACAGAGTTCTGTTTTTGAAGCTTCCCTGTCCCGTGCCTTCTTCAACCGAGAGATGCTGTTGTGTTATCCTTGATCCTGTGACCTTGCTGCCACTTTTTCCGGCTATTCCCGTCTGTCCCGAGTAGCAACCTTGCTGGCCAAACTTTGGTCGGCGGCTGCTTCTCCCTCTTTCTCCCTTTTCTCTCTTGGTCTCTAGAACCCTAATTTTTTAATAATCAAGAAGATGAAGTCTGCTCCTTTTGTTCTTTCAACATGGCCACATAAACCCTTGACTTGGTCTTCATAGATAGACTTGGTCTTCATAAGAAAGGTGCTTTTAGAATCTCTTTATGTTCCTTCTTCCTTAGACTCTTGGGCTTGGGCTTGGACTTTGATTTTAATATAGAATTCAAGGGAGTGCCTTTAACTTTGTCTTTACTTCCTCTAATTTCCAGAAAATATCAAAATAACCTTCGACTTATTTCTTCCGTAATTTCTTCGTCCGAACTCCGATTCAACTTCCGTCTTCGCCGTTGGACTCACCATAGACTCTACTTTCCATTTAAGCTCTGGTTTTTACAAAATGACCAAAATACGCTTGGCGCTCTTTCTTTCCGGTCTCTTCCACGTGAGATGAAAATGTGATGAATTGCTTCGTTTTATTCCAAATCAAACGTTAAACTCCAAATAAGGTACCTACCAAGAAAAACGCATAAATAATTAGAAATAAAAGCCGAAAAGAACTAACTCATCTAAGTTAAGTGAGCCAAATGTGGCATTTCAACGCC
>BEHA01050322.1:1097492-1139865 GCA_002897215.1 Eschscholzia californica subsp. californica | reverse complement strand
CTTTTTTTCTTTTCACTTTTTTTTTCTTCTTTTTTTATTTTATTTTTTTTATAACAAAACAAATACTAACACTAGTATTCTCAACAAACAACTTTTTCTTCTTTCGCACTTTGCTTTCACATTCTTCTTTCTACAACTATCATGTCTTCATTATCGGGAGTAAGATGATGAATAGATGGTGGAGTATCCGTCTACCTAAAGTTGACACTATTATCGGGTTTCATGGAATACAAGAGTAAGGTGCTATCTTGATGTCATTCCTAGTGGCTAAGAAAGTTGAGCTCATGAGATCGTCTAAGCTCTTTTAAAAGTTACGAGGTTGAGTAACTCTTCATTCTACTCAGAGTTAGCGCAGAAGAGTACACTCGAAAACAATATAAAGGCTCAGATATATCACATGGGTTTAAGTCTCCACTAATGACTAGTATAGGTCCCTCATAAATGTTTCTTCTTCCTTAGGATGCTACTCACATGATCAGACAACAAACGCTAAAGGACTCGACATTCATGAAAAAGACTAAGAACATGCATAACATTCACCAAAACTGAAACACATGCATCAACATACTTAATTATACCACTAAAGTCATATTAAATCTACCCAAAAAAATTTCAAATTTGGTCGAATTTATCGAACCCTCTTGTCTTTTGAAACCCCATGGTCATGGATGAAAATCATGCCCCATCCCCAAACTTAGAACTAACATTGTCCTCAATGTTTCAAGCATATACTCACCAAAAGATAAGACATATTAATTTAAAGAGAAGAATAGAAAGATATTACCATAGCCGGAGGAGATAAAAGATAATACTACCGAGACTCGTGTATGAACAGGTTCCAAGTTGATGTCGAGCTCGTCGTCATCCCCAAACTTGGAACAAACTATGTCTCAGAAGCAAAACAAGTAAGAAATGCTCCTATGATCAACAAGAGATATGAGAATGAAGCACATAAGATCATGACCATAAAAATGACCACTAACGCGGGTACACACGATTGCATTGAGCTATGCAATTAGCCGTTGATTCTCTTGCTTTCGCAAGAGCACGAGTTCTGTCTCGTGGAGGGTTTCCAGAGATGATACCCACAAACATCAAGAACCATCTCAATCAGTCAAAGATCATACAATAAGAGACGAAAATTTTGGGGGTCAACCCAAAGAAAGCTATATGCAGGTGCTAACCGTCTCACAAAAAGATAAAGAAAATGAAGTGCACATGAGACGATAGAAGAAAATAAGCCATCCCCAAACTTAATGGGTGCACAGTCCTTTAAGTAGGCATAAATACAAGGAACGACAATGAAGAAGTCATCAAAAAAATCAACATACACGTGAAGGATCAATATATCAATCGAAGGCAAAAAATCATCTGGAAGCTTAGTGGATAGCATATCCACTATGTCCGTAGACGTCTTCGGAAAGACGTCTGAAATGTCCCAAAAAGGATCAACAATCGAGTTTGAGATCATGTGAAATGTCAAACTAGACTCTAAGGGTAAGGCAATATGCTTGGGGACCAAGTCAAGGTCCATGGTTTCCTTAGGTAAATAGTCTGACAAACTATCCAACATGTCTCTAACTACTACGTCATCAATATCCTCAAAGACATCTAGAGCCTCACAGTCAGTTATAATATCAGGCCTTCCTAGGATTGAATCTAATACTGACTCCTTACAAGTGTCAAAAATCGGATAGTTCATGATCGTGTCATCCTCAAACTTGCTCATAGAGCCATCATCTTGAACAACAAAGTCTGGTAGAGTCCTATCATAGTGAGACGATAAAAGTCGAGGTAAAGACGAAACAAGGTCATCAATATGTTCGGGCCCTTGGGCCCTCTCAGTAGATTCATCGACATTTAACTTAGTACTAGGGTTAGACATATTACCCTCGTCATCGTACCTAGTACCCTCTTGAGTTTGGGGTGGTGAAACCCCTTCCTCGTCGACGAATAACTGTGACTTAAGCATCTTTATCTGTTGAGTCAATAACTCAATTGTCTGATGTACTTCTTGCCTCATTTGAGTATCTGCCTCTACAAATTGTGAGATCATCTCAATAAGACGACTGTAAGACTCTGATTGGGGTCTATCTTTAAGAGTCTCTTCATAGGCCAAGAAGTGTAACTAGATGAAGACTCTTGATGATAACACCCACCGTAGATACTAGGATCATACCTGTTTCTAAAGTCATTGGTCTCAGAATAGTGTGGACTATAAGGTCTCTCATACATATTTGGTGTCGGACCATATCCATCACTAATCCGACCATCTCTATACATCAGTCGGTATTCTGCTAGTTGAAGGATATATCCGGTCGGTCTGAAGGAGATGTCCTTCGACCAAGATGGCAATGCGATCAATTTCTCAGCTAGGATAACGATTACCATAGTATAAAGATCATCCAGTCCGGTCCAATTAGGGGTCGTAGCGTTTTGCTAGAAGCTAACTACGATCGTCGGATCACTTCGGTGATTCGCGGCTAACATTGACCGGATCCTACAACGGGTTACACATAAGAGTGGTAACTTGATCAGAGAGATTTGACTAGAATGGAAAAGGCTGAAAGATGGATTGGATCCAACTAAATAGGCCGAAAAGGTTTGAATGGAGATTCAGAACAAAATAGAAAGAACCGGGCCCAAAAGGGGTGCCTGGAGCAAGGCTCTAAGGGCCGGCCATGTGATGGCCGACCAAGGTAAGTGGGCCGGCCAGATAAAGCCCATAGTGGGCTGCCCTGGCCGGCCACACTAAAGGGGAAAGCCAAAATTGGTAATTATCTTTTCTTTAACCCGGAAAATAGAAAGACCTAATTTGAATATGATTCTAATTAGGGTTTCTCTATATAAGGGTCATTAGAGATCAGAAAAGGTGTGGATTTTTCTCAGAAGGAAAAATTAGACAGCTCTCTCTCTCTCAATATACAGCTAGTGGAGAGAGAGGATTGTAGAGAAAAAGCTCCCGTTCTATCAATCTAGTCAAGAAGAAGGGTTCTTCTCAACCTTCTATTAAGTCCTAGAAGACTGAAAGGAAGGGAGATCAAGTCAACCTACTCGGTGTCTTAAGTAGAGGAGCGACACTTGGAGCTCTCGATCTTCACACGCGATTGGAAAGGTTCGAGGGAAAAATGCGATAGAGGTATTTATTCCCTTCTAGTTCATTGATTAGTTCATGCTATATGATTCTGGGTAATCTAGTATTAACATATGATGTTTGAGATTCCGCTTAGAACACTAGATAGTCGTATTAGATACACACAAAATCCTACAGTGGCATCACGAGCCGATTGCATGAAACTATCTCTGACTAGTCGAATTAGATTCGAACTTGATTGATTAGATAATTTTATGTTTAGATATAGATTTAGACATGAAATTGATTAGTTTAAATCAGATTTAGACGTAATCGGATAGAAATTGAAAGGGTTTCAATGTGTAAAACTTTAAAATTTCGAGTTTTTCAAAAGTGTTTTCGAAAAAGAAGTTTTAAAAGTTAATGGATTTTGAAAAGAACTTTCAAAATCTGCTGTTTTTGATGAGTTTTCAACAAAAACAACAACTAAAGTAGGTTGGATCAGAAAAACAGGAACGGAGAAGCTGCTGTCCAAGAGCCGGACTGATCAGGACGCGTCCGAGGATGCGTTTGGCCAGTCGTGGGCGTCTCGGACGCGTCCCAGTCCCTCTCGGACTGGGAGTCCGAGATTGTCTCGGACAGAGATGCGTCTTAGAATGTTTCAGACAGAGACGCGTCCGAGTTTGTCTCGGACAGGAGTCCGAGACTGTCTCGGACTGGGATCCCGAGAGATCCGCATCCCAGCACGTGAGGTCGCGTCAGCAGACGCGACCAGCGTAGTCCGAGCGCGCCTCGGATTTGGAATCCGAGATGCGACCGACACTGTCCCTTCCAGATGCGTCTGGGGAAAACCTAAACCATCTCGGACTTGAAGTCCGAGATGACCTGGGATGCGTCCTAGGTCAGACGCATCTTAGGATGTGTCTGGCATATCCCGACCATCCGAGATGTGTATACTTGGTCAGACGAGTCCTGGACGCGTCTGAGGGCATGGGACGCGTCTGGCCTTGGGCCAGGACGCGTCCACCCGATGGACATGACACGTTCTGGCAGGTGCCGACCAGGGTCCGACCATGGCTCGGACCTTGACCATGACCTGTCTTGGTCTTCCCGAGACAAGTCAAAGGGTCTGTTGACCAAGTTTGACTTAAGTCTTTAAAGTTTGACTCGGGTCTTTTGGGCCTTGACTTGATTGGGAGGCTTCGACTTTAACCATAAAGTGACCCAGGCTATCCGAAGGCCCAAAACGGAGTTTTTCCAAAACGATTTCAAAATCTTTTAGTACAAAAACAAAACGAGCCATCAGTCCGAATTTTACGAAAACTAGACTTCAGGCACGTTTGACATAGAGATGTCAGTAGTATCTCCCGCATTGCTACTTAGAACATAGCAAACCTAGATTCGACCTTAGGAAGCGATTCTCATACATACTTGGGTGTTTTATAAATGTCATATTATTATTATGTATGTATGAATGTGAATGCGGGTTTTAGAATCGCCATAGAAGTGTTTTATTCTTGTTTTTAAGCACAAATGTGTGCCCGATGTATTAATTAATTTAATTTCAAGTTTATACGATCTGCGAATCGTTAAGTCATGTAATTAGAGTTAAGGGTCCAATAAAGTCCATTGAAGAGCCAAAGGATGAGATCGTGGTTCGAGTGGGAGAATTCAATGGAGGTTCGGGGATGGAGATCCTGGCGAACGAAGGCGAAACAAGCAAGAACCTAAGAAGATTAGATCTTTTAGGTTAGGGGCCATACTAAGATCTTGTCTGCTTGATTTATTTTCTCGCGCGCATTTACTTATTTATTTACGTTTTTATATCGTGGATGATTATGTTAGAGTTCACAGTAATGTATGCATGATAAAAACGTAAAAGTCCCCAAAAACAATTTTGAGTAATGCCTACCCAGATTAAGACAATTGTTGCGCCCTTGTTCATCGATGGTGGGTCATGCCAAAGTAGGGTGCCATCTTTTACCTCGGGACAATACGGGTAGATCTATGAAGAGGTTTACACGTCTAAATGGTTATTCTCAACGAGTCAGCAAAAGGGTTTTGGATTTCGAGGCAAAAGGATGAATTAAACACAAAAGTGTTATTCATCAACCAAGAGTCATAGGAGTATGATCAGTAAAGAGTTTACTCACCCAGGAGGGCGGAGATAAGGGCAGTGCCAAAGTACGCTTAACTTCGTAGGAATGGGGTCTTGGAATCGCATTATTCAACCGGGGACGATTTTGAATAATGTGGCAAAAATTGTTTTTGCAATGATAATAAGTTTTAGGATATTGTTTTAATTTTCTTTTAAAAGTATTGTAAATGACTATTAGAAAATAGTTTTCTAACCTTCGCTCATTCCTTCAGAAGGAATTAAACGAAAGTTATTTTCACGATTGGTAAAGAATCCGAGAAACATTCTCGTATTCGAAACAAAGGAAACGTCCGAGAATATCCCATTCCCGGTGTTCACTACCATTTCAAACGACTTAGGATATGATTATCCACAAATTGTTTTGTGAACATCCATAAAATTCTTCTCTCTCGTAGAGATTAATGATATGGATGCATGCACAACCATTCGACAACTTAAGGAAGAGTTCCACTAGATATCGTGAATGGAGAGGGCGGTGCCTCTAAGAAAGTCATCTTGAAAAGAACATTGAGGAACATTGAATCTAAGAAGCCAGTTCTTAAGATTCAGAAACCAAAAGAATATAAGAAGAGTTCTTATGATTCAAAAGGTTAAAGGGTCGACGTAAAGGTTTCAAAAGCAATGTCTAGGCCATTCAAAGAAACTACCCTAAATACCGGGAAGACGAAAGAAAAGGAATTACGAATTGCGGTTCTTGTATCTTTGTTAACTAAGTTAATCTGGCAAGTATCGTATACTACCTTCATCAGGTGTTTAAGACCGGATGTACGACTCAGTGGGAGGAATTACATACTTGAGTAAAAGAAGAAAGGATCCAAGAGGGAGCAGAAGCAAAAAGTTGCTAAGGATGCTGAAAGGGATCAAAGTCTTGTTTTAGACACCAATTTAGGTAGAACTTAATAAACGTTATTATGTTCTTCTAGAAACATCAAATATTTTAAAATAGTGCTAAATTAACAAAAGGTTCTTAGAGAACCAAGAGCATTAACAATGATACTATAAGCTATAATTAAAGGATTCAAAGAGGTCAACTCATGTTTTGTCATTGGTCAAATTGACATAAGACACATGAAAGAAGTTCCAATAGTATGGATTTCTGAGTCTGAATGATTTTGGAATCATAAGACATATGTGAGTTTTGTTCAACAGGGCCATTTGACAAAGTCACCTTTAGAAAGGGAGAAATGGCTAGTAAACTAATAGTCTTCGTACATAAAGATGTACGTAATACACTAACTAGAGTTAACCTGAATCCACTTGACGAAAATATAAGTCATTCGATTGGATCGAGATGATGAATATTTGAATCAAAAATTTGATGACCATCAAAGAAGTTGAGAAAGAGTTTCTCACCTTGCTCCACAAACACATCATATGGGTGATGAGTCCAGTGGGAGTAATCGGACATGTTAGACATGAGTCGATCGATGATGGATAAAGGCTAATCTTCCGAACACTTTCTGGGATATATTCTCAAACACAGTCGTTCATCCTAACTAAGCATATTCCGTCTAAAGCTGAAAAGACACCATAAGAGTATGGGTTTGGAATGGTTCCAAAGTAGTCTTTTCTTAAGGTCTAATGATATGAAATTAACGTAAATGATTTCCGAGAACCAATATTACATATCAAACAGAATATTTCTTTATGGGATAAAGAAATATTAGGGGATTCTTTCACAAGCAATCAGAGAACAAGGTGGTTGTTGCTCGTGGTGGTGTCTTCCTTGAAATAAGAGTTATTTCAAGAAGACAAGTGGGAGAAATATTAGATATCAAAGAAAATCGATCTGAGCAACAAAACTGACAGTGATGTACAAATGTCAGAAATTGCGGTTCCTATCTATTCAGAGCCAATAGACATGGAAAGAGAGGTAGAGATGGAAGATCTCAAAGATCCTCCTTGCATAAAGCGAATTAGATTCGCAGGAGAACTCTCAAAGAGTTGAGAGCGTCTCAAAGTTGCTCACACCCCTTATAGACCTTGAAAGCTCATAAATCTGTCTCAGAGGATGGAGATCCGCCTGAAGAAGAAAATGAGCTAGCTACACAAAAGCTGTGACGGAATCACTCCGAAACATGATTTGGAGCCATATGATCAGAATGGAATCCATGTCTGAAATCAAGTTTGGAACTTGGTCTATTTGCTTAAAGGAATGGTTCCTGTTAAGTCCAAAGAGGTTTTTCAAAGAGAAAAATAGACAAGGATGGGAACATTGGTGTTTCCCAGAGCAAGACTTAGAAAGAAGGTCGCAAAATTCGTGGTATGGACCAAGGAAGACCAACCCTCGTGTCACAATGATCAAGACCATAATGATTTATTACTAGCCAAAGAATGTGTACATGACACATTCAGGAGGAAGTTAACTCTTCTAAAGCTAGTGAAAATGCAAGCTTCAAAATCCATCGATGGATTAAAGCGGACAAGTAGGAGTTGGAATCTTCGATTCAACAAAGTATACAAGAGTTGTTTTTATTGGGAATGAAGAGAAATCTTGAATTTAAGAAGTTCAAGAAGGTTAGTGGGAGTGACCCAGTTTTCTTCGGTCCGGTATGTAGACGACATACTAGAAATTGAGTACAATATTATGATGTTGAAAAAAGTTTAGAACTGACTCAATAAAAGGACCACATAAAGGTGGAATGCTTTTGGGCACCAAAGATCTACAAAGATAGATCGAGAAGGTGATAAGACTTGTTCAAGAAAGGGTCTTGAAAAGTCCAATGTGAAACACTCAAACGGAGTATTTCTACCCAAGTCTCATGGCACATAGCTTAGCAAGATTCAGCATCTGAAGGATTCTGATAAGCAAGCACGCATGAGAAAAGATGGTTATGCTCAAGGCATAAGATCGGTCATGTGGGGCATGATTAGTGTTCGCCTCGACGTCGCAAAATACTTCGAGTATCTATGGTCGTCACCAATCAAATCCAGATGAGCTGATCTGAATCGCACAATGTACTTGAGAAGAAGTTGTGAGATCTCGGTATGAAAATAAAAGGTTGAAAAGTTATATGTTGCAAACTTCCATAATAAGATGACAATCTTGACATGGAAGAACAGTAAGCTGGAAAGGTTCCAGGCAGAGACTGTTGCAAACTTTACAAATAAAAGAAAGTAGTTAAAACTTGGGAAGTTTTAATTTAGTATGGTAATACTAAAGATTATCATCGGATGATAACAAGCAAAATCCATATAGATTTAATCTATTAACTAAACTGTCACCTTAGACCAAGTATGGAAATAATACTAGGGTCATAGGCATTAAGCTTTAAGCTTAGACAAGTAAGATTGAGGGTGTAAGAGTTACACGGGAAGGCTCAATATTACAAACTCTTATTATCAGAAATAAGTTAATTATTTCGTCGTTAAATCATGGTTTAGTGTTTAATCGACAGTCCAAAAATAGTGAAGCATTCCAAGTAGGTTTATCAGATGTGTGATCTGGTAATTGAAACCCTACTAAGTGAACTTGAAATAGATTAATTATTAAGTCCCTAGTCTAGGTCATTGCATGGACAACAATGACTCATGAAGACTAGCATGTGATGTTGACTGATAGCGCTGTTTCATGGGCTATAGGAATATAGTATTTAAGTCAATTACATGAGTGTATGATTGGGAATATACACCGGATAACCCAAACATGAAAGTTCTTCAAAATGTTGAAAAATGTCATGAACAATCATAGGCAAGATTGGAGAGATTCCTTAAACATGAGTACTCCACTCATCTTATGTAAGGAATGTCAAACTTTGGTACCGTCAAACGCCGTGCCGTAAAAAGAGGTTACAAAGGCGGATTACTGGGGGAGACAAGATAGTCATGAAGTTAAGTGGGAGTACAAGACTGGATTATGTCCTCCTATTAGGTTAGGATTAGTATCTCCGGGCCACTTGAGGAGAAGCAACTGAAAATGTGTGGCCACACTCAAATGGATTAATGGTTAATCATTTGCTTTGACAGTTGTTTTTCGGATCAAGAAAGTTTGAGAGGTATGACGTATCAGATGAGATACGAAGAGACATGAGAATCGCTCATTGCACTTGTTCTAAGTACAAGTGAGAGACTGAAGGATATATTCGTTCGGTCTGAAGGAGATGTCCTTCCGAAGGAGTGTCCTTCGACCAAGATGGCAATGCGATCAATTTTTCAGCTAGGATAACGATGACCATAGTGTAAAGATCATCCAGTCCAGTCCAATGAGGGGTCGTAGCGTTTTTCTAGAAGCCAACTACGATCGTCGGATCACTTCGGTGATTCGCGGCTAACATATACCGGATCGGGTTACACATAAGAGTGGTAACTTGGTCGAAGAGATTTGACTAGACGGGAACAGGCTGAAAGATTGATTAGATCCAACTAAATAGGCTGAAAAGGTTCGAATAAAGATTCAGAACAAGATAGAAAGAACCGGGCCCAAAAGGGGGTGCCTGGAGCAAGGCTCTAAGGGCCGGCCATGTGATGGCCAACCAAGATAAGTGGGCCGGCTAGATAAAGCCCATAGTGGGTGAAGGAGTTGAAGGAGATGTCCTTCAACCAAGATGGAAATGCGAGCAATATGTCGGCTAGGACAATTGATGAAGAAGATCATCAGGTCCGATTGATTTAGGGGTCGTAGCGTTTAGCTAGAAACCAACTACGATCGTCGAATTACGAAGTAATTCGCGGCTAACTTCGATCGGATCCTACATCGGGTTACACATAAGAATGGGTATTTAATCGGATGATATGACTAGTGGGAGTGTGATATAACATTGGGAATGTCCCATAAACATATCTCACAGGCCTAAATAGAATTTGGGCAAAAGATAGCAAAAAGGCCCGAAATAAGGGTTTTGGGCATAGGCCGATTCGGACACTTTTAGGGCTCGGATTGGGCTGATTTTTGGAGGGACGTTTCCTTATGTTATGAACATTAAATCTGCCAGTTTTGGCTGGGTTTGGACGTCATCTCCTTAGGGAATTGAGAAAATATCAACTAGTTGCTATTATCTACTATTTCCCTAAATCTTATTCTAAAGGGTGTTTTAGGAAACCTAAAAGGAGGTGGATTCTTATTAGGGTTCTATATAAACACTCCTAGGACCAGAGAATAAGGTGTGGAATTTCTCTCTAAGCTTTCTTACTCTACCACATCAAGTAGAGAGGAGAAAGTGAGCTAATTCCCAAGCTATCTTCTAGTCAAGCAAGAAGAAGGTCTTCTTATTATCAAACCATCATTGGAGTGCTAGCGAGCTTTCAAGGAGGGAGATTAAATACACTATTCGGTGTCCCAAGTAGAGGAGCTACGTTTGAAGCTCTTGGTCTTCTTTAATCAATTCAACTAGTTTGAGGGAAAAGCGATTAAGGTAATCTACTATCTTCATTAGTTTAATTACTAGTTTTGCATGATGATCTTGGGGATACTAGTGTTAGACATTAGATGTCGTTATCCGCTATAAACACTAGTATAAGGGTTTAAATCCCTACAGTGGCGTCAGAGCCTCTTGCAATTAACTAGTTTTTGCTAAGAATCGAACTAATTCATAATTGATATACTTGATAGTTTGAAAATTGAGTTTATAAAAGTATTTTAAAAGTGTTTTAAAAGTATTTTAAACTCATAATTTGATATTATTGAATGGGATTCAATAAAATTTTCAAATTGAGAATCAAATTGATGATTGAAAGTGTTTTAAAAACTCAATTTGATTGAATTTCAAACTAATCCATGCTTGATTAAGTTGATAGTTATGTTTAAAAAGGTTTTAAACATAAAATTTGATTAATTTTGAATTGGATTCAAAGATTTTTCAAATTGATTTCAAAATTGTTATTTGAAAAAGTTTCAAAAACCTAGATTTTGATCCAAAATTGGTTTGATTAAGAGTTGTTTTTAAGTTTTGGAAACTTTTGAAAAACAAAAATTTGGAATTTTAGAAGTGTTCTAAAAGGAGTTATTTTGAGTTTAGGAAACTCCCAAAACAAATTTGGAAAATTTTAAAAGTTTCTAAAAGTTTTGAAAAATTTTAGAAGTGTTTTAAAAGGAATTTCAAAATTTTAGAAAAGCTTTAAAATTGGAAAATAGCAACTTAGAGTTGCATAAGAAAAAAAAAAAAAATTGGAAACTAGGGTTTTTTTGGGGAAACCCTAGTGTCCGGCCAGGAAGCTTCCTGGCCGGTCGGAAGCTCCTGGATGCGTCCTCTGGGCGCGACCAGCAGCTGCAACAGAAGCTTCTGGACGCGTCTTGGAGACGCGTCCAGAGCCGTTGTTGGGACGCGTCTTGGAGACGCGTCCAGGTCGCGTCTAGGACGCGACCAACAGCTGCGAGGGAGCTTCCTGGACGCGTCCAGAGCACTCGACCAGACGCGTCTTGGAGGCGCGTCTGGGAGGTTCTGGGTGTCTCGGATTAGTCCGAGACACCTAGTGCTGGTCCGGTCCAGCACCAGACGCGTCGAGGACGCGTCCGGTGCATGGACTAGCGTCCTGGCTCCGGCCAGGACGAGACCAGGCCTTGATAGGCCTCGGCCAGGATATGCCGGCCCTATGGGCCGTGCTATGTCCGGACCTTGTCCGAGCCCTTTTGTGGGCTTGGGCCGGGACTTGTCCCGGGCTTTTTCGAGGCTTTTCGGACCACGAAAAGGGACCATCATTCGAGTGGGAGTTTTTGCCAAAATTTCTTCCGATTCCAACCAAATAATTCCAAAATCAATCCGGGCCATCCAGAAGGCCAAAACGGATTTCTCTTTAAATTGATTTATGAAATCATTAAGAATCGAACCAATATTTTTTCCGAAATTAACCCGGGCTTTCAGAACCCGAAACGGAGTTTTTCTTAAATATGATTTTAGAAATCATAAAAGATAAAACCGGAACGCACCATTAGTTGAATTCTTCGAATTTAGACTTAAGGTCCGTAATGTGACATGTGATGTCAACAAAAGTATCTCCCAAGATAATTATGCATATATAATTCTTAGCCTTGATATATTATATGATTGCATGTGATGTGAATGCGGGAAACTAGTATGGCCATAGATTTATTTCTTTATTCTTGTTTTAAGCACGGATGGGTGCATGCTTTGTAATTAATTTTAATTTCAAGTATATACGATTTGCGAATCGTTAGAGTCTTGTAATTAGAGTTTAGGGTCTATGAGTCCATTGAAGAAACTCGAGGATGAAATCCAAAGGCGAGTGGGAGAAATCAATGGAGGTTCAAAGATGGCGATCTAAGACGAACCAAAAGGCGAAACAAGAAGAAAACCAAAGGAGATTAGATCTTCTAGGTTAGGGGCCATACTAGGATCCATGTCTGCTTGATTTACATTCTCGCGCGCATTTACTTACTTATTTACGCTTTATGTCGTGGATGTTAGTTAGGCTAAATAGTTCACTATAACAAACGCCAGACTAGCGTAAAAGTCCCCAAAACGTAATCTTGAGTAATCGCCTATCCAGATTAAGACACTCGTTGCGCCCTTGTACGAGGAAGGTGGGTCGGCCTTCGCAGAGTACCTCCTCTACCTTGGGACAATGCGGGTAGGTCTATAGAAGAGGCCTACACGTCTAAATGGTTCTACTCAACGAGATCAGCAAGAGAGTCTTGGATACTCGAGGCAAAAGGATAGATTAGTCATTCATTAATGAAATCTATCAACCAAGAGTCATAAGGTATGATCAGTGAAGCAGTTCACTCACCCGGAACGACGGAGTCAAAGGGTAGGGCCTTCGTCCACTTTACTCCGAAGAACTGAGATCTTGGAATCACTTATTCAATCGGGGACGATTTCTATTGAATAATGTGGGAAAACTAAGTTTTTCAAAATGATAACGAGTTTAAAACTTTGCCATTTCTTTTATGTAGTTCAAAGATGACAAAAACGATTTCAACATTGAACCACACCTAAGGGAGGTGCTGATCAACTTCCTAGAATGGAAGAATAAATCGAGGAAGGTTCTCCGATTTAAAAGGAAAGCGTACTAGAATACCCAATCCCAATGTTGACTCATACCGAAGAAGGTCAAAAGCCATTTGCAAGCAATCGTATAACATTCTCTTTGGAAGAGTAATGGATGCTAGCATAACCATTAAGACAAACCGAGGAAGAAATTCCTACAGAAGTCATAAATGGGGAGGTACGAGACCTCCAAGGCAATCTGAAAGTCATCCTAAGGGAAGACAACAGAATACATATATCACCCAATTCAATATCGATTGAACAAAGATAGATAAAGACCTTAGATGAGTCACTCAGGTTGTTACGAACAAACTGAGCAGAACATACGGGAATATCCAGTCTAAGAAGGGTTCTTGAGATTTGGTACAAGGAATCTAAGAAAGAGTTCTTGAGATTCAAAAGGGCAAAGGATCAGTCAAGTGAGGCAAACATTTGATAAAAGAAAAGCAATTGCCGAGTACATGATCAAGAGTATTCCTCATTACTGTGAATGTTTCCAAACAATGGCTAGACCATTTAAAAGGAAACTACCTTTAGCACCTAGAGGACAAATGGAATGGAATTATGAATTCCGGTTCCGTATCCTTGTTAACAAAGTTAAAAACAAGTATCGTAAAATTCCTTCATCAGGTATTTTATACCGGATGTACGGCTCGGTAAAGCTCAAGGAAATCACATACTTGACTAAAAGAAGTAAAGATCCAAGAGGGAGCAGAAGCAGTAATGCTAAGGATGCTGAAAGGGATCAAAGTCTTCTTTTAGACACTGATCTAGCTTAGAACTTAATAGTGATTATTTTGTTCTTCTAGAAACGTATGATGTTTTAAACCAGTGGTAAAATTAACTGAAGGTTAACATTGATAATGGCTAAAATCAAGAGATTCAAACTCATCAACTTCAGCATTGTCGATTTGGTCTTAAGGACTAATTGACGAAGTCACCCTTTCAAAAGGGCATAAGACTAGTAATCTATTAGGACTCATACAGTATTATGCAGACCTATAAGTTTACTTGCAGAAGCTAACGAGAGCTACTTCAATATGTACTCTGACAACTTCAGAACGTTTGAGAGGCTCAAACAAAGTACACACCGAAGCAATGAATCATCAAGTCCGATTGATTTAGGGGTCGTAGCGTTTAGCTAGAAACCAACTACGATCGTCGAATTACGAAGTAATTCGCGGCTAACTTCGATCGGATCCTACATCGGGTTACACATAAGAATGGGTATTTAATCGGATGATATGACTAGTGGGAGTGTGATATAACATTGGGAATGTCCCATAAACATATCTCACAGGCCTAAATAGAATTTGGGCAAAAGATAGCAAAAAGGCCCAAAATAAGGGTTTTGGGCCTAGGCCGATTCGGGCACTTTTAGGGTTCGGATTGGGCTGATTTTTGGAGGGACGTTTCCTTATGTTATGAACATTAAATCTGCCAGTTTTGGCTGGGTTTGGACGTCATCTCCTTAAGGAATTGAGAAAATATCAACTAGTTGCTATTTTCTACTATTTCCCTAAATCTTATTCTAAAGGGTGTTTTAGGAAACTTAAAAGGAGGTGGATTCTTATTAGGGTTCTATATAAACACTCCTAGGGCAGAGAATAAGGTGTGGAATTTCTCTCTAAGCTTTCTTACTCTACCACATCAAGTAGAGAGGAGAAAGTGAGCTAATTCCCAAGCTATCTTCTAGTCAAGCAGGAAGAAGGTCTTCTTATTATCAAATCATCATTGGAGTGCTAGCGAGCTTTCAAGGAGGGAGATTAAATACACTATTCGGTGTCCCAAGTAGAGGAGCTACGTTTGAAGCTCTTGGTCTTCTTTAATCAATTCAACTAGTTTGAGGGAAAAGCGATTAAGGTAATCTACTATCTTCATTAGTTTAATTACTAGTTTTGCATGATGATCTTGGGGATACTAGTGTTAGACATTAGATGTCGTTATCCGCTATAAACACTAGTATAAGGGTTTAAATCCCTACAGTGGGCTCCCCTGGCCGGCCACACTAAAGGGGAAATCCAAAATACCGGTAATTATCTTTTCTGTGACCCGGAAAATAGAAAGACCTAATTTGAATATGATTCTAATTAGGGTTTCTCTATATAAGGGTCATTAGAGAACATAAAAGGTGTGGATTTTTCTCAGGAGGAAAAATTATACAGCTCTCTCTCTCTCTCTCAATATACAGCTAGTGGAGAGAGAGGATTGTAGAGAAAAAAAGCTCTCGTTCTATCAATCTAATCAAGAAGAAGGGTTCTTCTCAACCTTCTATTAAGTCCTAGCAGACTGAAAGGAAGGGAGATCAAGTCAACCTATTCGGTGTCTCAAGTAGAGGAGCGACACTTGCAGCTCTCGATCTTCACACGCGATTGGAAAGGTTCGCGGGAAAAACGCGATAGAGGTATTTATTCCCTTCTAGTTCATTGATTAGTTCATGTTATATGATTCTGGGTAATCTAGTGTTAAAATATGATGTTTGAGATTCCGCTTAAAACACTAGATAGTTGTATTAGATACACACAAAACCCTACACTAGTGTCATACGAGATCGATCAGGTTCAGATGGTTTATTCCTCTCACTAATCGGATCATCTCTACACATTCGTTGATAATCTCCAAAGGTCATATCAGGTCGGGTAATGTGGGAACTCCTCAGATCAAGGTCATCATCATCATCATGGAATGACCAACCGTTAGAATAACGTGCCATGATCTCACAATGTTCAAGGAACTAACACACAAGTTATAAATGCAAACTATCCGAGCAATCACACACAAGTAAGAAATAAAGAGATAGAATACGATACTAGCGAATGCTCCTCTCGTTTCGTTCTTCCGTTCCGTAAGCTGTCTGATTCCTTTCCTTCGCTCCTATTTCTCTTTTTGACTTTTTTTTTCGTAAAGTAGTTCCTGAAAACACGCGGAAGTAAGAAACTACGAAAATAAAGAAAAACGTCTAAGTTAACAAATAACACTAAACTAATGAACAAAACAAACAAACAATATCCAAACTACTAAACCTATCCCCGGCAGCGGCGCCAAAAACTTGATGGGCCTAGAAGGTTACACCTAAAAGGTCTCCACCCGCAAGTATACGGGCGTCAAGTAATAACCCGGTAAGACCGGGATCGATCCACGAAGATAGGAAGGTAATACGAATATCGAGAAAGTCTATCCCACTGGTCTAGGTGTCACTGAACTCAAACTAAAATAAAAGATGATAATTTGGTTTTTGGATTGATTAATAGGAAATAACGAAAAGTAAACTAAACTATATACAGGAGAGATGAGTGAGATTCGGGAAAAATGGTCGAGCAAGAATAAAGTGAGGAGGATACTCCGATCCACAAAATCGATAGTGACTAGTACTAATAATTTATAAGCATGAAAAGTTAGTTAACTTCACCCATTTACTTGGATTGGTCAACGAACTCTTTATATTACTCGGATTCTAGAACATGAATGGTCTAAAATCTGGAAGATGTTATCATTAAAAGCAATAAAACTCATTTATCACATTAACAAATGTTTCACGAGTATCCGAATACAAAAGCTAGCTAGACATGGTGGAACACATAATAAACGAGAAGATAATAGAGAAAGACATGAGTTAAGGTGAAAATCTCCCTATTTCGATGAGGCGCGAGACTAAGATCGACGGGGAATATATGTGTTTAAGTGCTGCCGATCTTCCTGTAACAGAATGCAGAATTCCCCTTAACAGTGTACAATAGGTGTCCTCTCAGCAGAACTTGACCTCCCTTTAGCGACAATGTCTTCTTCTTCCTCAAAACAAATCCACCATGAAAACTTAAACTAAGCCCTCTCTCTCTAAAGATCAACAACCAAACAGCAACAAAACATCAAGAAACCACAAGGAGCTCAAAGCAATGATCAAAGGAGCAAAACTCCCAAATTTTCCGGCCAAAATAATGGCCGGAATCACCACGAAAAATCCGGCTATAGTTCCGGCCAAGAAATTGAAACCCTAGCTGCTGTTGCCACTTAGACCGAGCTTCAAGCTACCCCGTGCTGTCCTCTTGAAGATTCAACCAAATCCCGAGCTAATCCCGTGCCTAATGATAAACCGAGTTGTGCTTCAATGGAGTTCTCGGTTCCCCGAGCTGTTCCTCCTAAGGTATACAGAGTTCTGTTTTTGAAGCTTCCCTGTCCCGTGCCTTCTTCAACCGAGAGATGCTGTTGTGTTATCCTTGATCTTGTGACCTTGCTGCCACTTTTTCCGGCTATTCCCGTCTGTCCCGAGTAGCAACCTTGCTGGCCAAACTTTGGTCGGCGGCTGCTATCTCCCTCTTTCTCCCTTTTCTCTCTTGGTCTCTAGAACCCTAATTTTTTAATAATCAAGAAGATGAAGTCTGCTCCTTTTGTTCTTTCAACATGGCCACATAAACCCTTGACTTGGTCTTCATAGATAGACTTGGTCTTCATAAGAAAGGTGCTTTTAGAATCTCTTTATGTTCCTTCTTCCTTAGACTCTTGGGCTTCGGCTTGGGCTTGGGCTTGGGCTTGGACTTTGATTTTAATATACTCCCTCCGTCTCAAATTAAGAGACCCAGTTTCCCTTTTGGTTTGTCTCAAAATAAGAGACTCGTTTCCCTTTTTATCATATAAAATTCATTGAATTTCCAACATTACCCTTTATCTCTATATTACACGTTTGTGCTCAAATATATATTGGCCAACAACCAAAAAGGTAACTAAATCAAAATTACTTAACTAAGAATACTTACTTTATTTTTTTTTTTACTACGAATATTTTGTTCTTGATTTGAAACTTTTTTCTTAGAACCAAAGTTAGAGGGATTCAAGTGGAGATCGGACATCGAGAACTAAAGAGATTTAGAAAGGATGGACTTGAATTTCTAGTTTGGTAAACAAAAAATTACTCTAGCTAAAGGGTACACTGTGTATGAAGATGAAAGTCATGACATATATAGAGCTCAAATTTTTGTATTCTTTGTCTAAATCAAGTTTTGGAGCATATTTTTTGATTGATTAAATCTAATTTTACTCTAAAAAACAAAATTTAAGTTTCAACCAAATTTTACCTCAAAAAAATTTAAATTTAAGTTGGATCTAAATTTACCTCCAAAGAAATTTCAAGTTTCAACAATTTTTTTGTGAAAATATTTGTGTCAATGGAGGAATTCTATAGAAGTCTATTTGTATTTGCTTGATTATTGTTAACAATCTAACTTGGAAGAAAAAATACCATCTAATTTAAAAGAAAAATACCATCTAATATTAGGAACAAATTATATTGTTACCCAAAACAATTTGACCATTAAATTGAAATCCAATTTTCCTCTACCTATTTTCGGTAAAGAAATTCATTTTAGATTTAGTCTAAAAAAAGAATCACACAAATCTGAACATTAAATGAGGGTATAAGTGGAAGAAAAAATACGTGAAAATTTTGAAGGATTTTAGGTCTGAGACTCTTAATTTGAGACGGAGGGAGTATAAATATTTTAGTGAGAGAGAGATTTTTATGAGTTATTATTTTTTTGTTTCTTTTCTTTTAAATTAGTTATTATTCTATTGAGAGAGAGAGATTTAAATTTCTTTTTTTAAACCCTTGAAATATATTTTGTTTCTTTTTTTCTTAAATTAGTTATTTTATTTATAAGAAGGAAGGATTATTGTTTTTTAAATAGGTAACTTTATTTCTACGAAGGACTATATTTTAAATTTTGAGAAGGGCTTCTAGACAATATGCATAATTAAATAAGGATGTTTGTCCCAGTCATCGTTTTCCCTTCTGTTTTATATAATAGATAATTTTTTTGTTTCTTTTCTTTTAAATTAGTTATTATTCTATTAAGAGAGAGAGATTTAAATTTCTTTTTTTAACCCTTGAAATATATTTTGTTTCTTTTTTTCTTAAATTAGTTATTTTATTTCTAAGGAGGAAGGATTATTGTTTTTTAAATAGGTAACTTTATTTCTACGAAGGACTATATTTTAAATTTTGAGAAGGGCTTCTAGACAATATGCATAATTAAATAAGGATGTTTGTCCCAGTCATCGTTTTCCCTTCTGTTTTATATAATAGATAATTTTAAATTTTGAGAAGGGCTTCTAGACAATATGCATAATTAAATAAGGATGTTTGTCCCAGTCATCGTTTTCCCTTCTGTTTTATATAATAGATAATAGATATTGCCTATATTACATGAGACAAATCTTGACGATAACCTGCTTCCACTGAGACTCGATCTCACAACTTCATGGGTTTAAGAAGGGTGCCCAACCGTACTCCTAGTGAACAAAGAGAATCTTCATTGACACTTAACCTAAGACTTCTAGGGTATTTGTTAGACTCTGTTAAGTCATAAGTACACACCCTCCAAGTCAAAAGTCAGAGTTGGATTTAGGAGATCGGCCAGGCTTACCATCCTAAACCCTAGATTCTGTTTTTATTTAACAAAACCTATATGCTGGTCTCTTTTTCTCTCTCTTCCTAAACAGAGAAACCCTAGAACTATAGCAGAATGATAATCATCAAAGGAAGTTTATATTCCTAATTCTGTGATCAAATCTTTTGTTTTCTATTTATAATTTCCCCCCTTTCTTTTCAATCAATCGGAGTTTTTTCTTTTTCACATTGAGATGTCTGAGGTAGTAGCCCAAGAATTATCAGGGTTCTCTTCCACTGAGAAGAAGCTGAATGGAGGCGCCGGCGGCGGAGCTTTGGTGACACAAAAACCTACTTCTGATGGGAAATTAGTTGGTGATGATATTGATAATCAGAAGGAAGTTAAATCACCATGGAAAAAACCTGTTTTTGATGAGAATGGAGTCGAAGCTCCTTTAATGGGAGCTGTATCTTGGCCTGCTCTTGGACCTAAGAATTCAGATGCTACTGTTGCTTCTTCCAAACCCACTGCTGTTGCTTCTCCAAAATCCGCTGTTGTTGCTTCTCCGAAACCTGCTGTTATTGCTTCTTCGAAACCCGCTGTTGTTGCTTCTTCGAAACCCGCTGTTGTTGCTTCTGCCCCTCAAACTACTCCTTTGCAGGTCAATTTCTAATTCCCTATATATCTCTGTATTCAAATAGATTTTATGGACACCAATGCTGAGAGTAGTTAAGATTGAAAACCCAGTAATTAATTTGTAGTCTTTATACAATTGGATTAAAATCTTAATATGCCGATAAGTATTGGTTCTTATATGACAATGCTGATATAATTGAAGCCCTAAAAATTTCAACTTGGATGATGGGTAGGAACCAATATTGCAAACAAGTTATCTCTTTTTATCTGATTATTTTGTTAGAGAACAATGGGGAGGTTTGGAGAGGGAGATATGAGTCTGGCAGTTATAAATTAAGATGCAAATTTTCTATAATCCCTTTCAAACTTACAGATGATTTGTATTTTTACAATGAAAGTTAAGGACATTTTCCAATCACTATTAGAACTAGAGCTATACATTACCTATATACATGTACAATTCTTTCTTTTTATACGAGTGTCTAACTACTGATTAGATCCATCTTTGTTTTATCGATATCTAATGCATAGTTTGTTTGTTTTTTTCAGGCTTCGACTGGGTCAGAAAAAAATATTAGGTCGGAAAATAATACCTTCTCTCGGAAGCACCCAATGCCTCATCATCATCATCAAAAACCAGGCTATAGGCGTAATAATCATCCAAATACTGGACCACCGTATCCTGGACGTTTACCTTACCATCAACAACCAATGCCACCTGCTTTTCCAGCACCATTTGCTCCCGAGTATCCTTACCAGCATCATCCACGACCTATACGACATATAGTGCCACCTCTAGTTAATAATGGGATTGAACCTCCAATGGTCCCTTTCGTTGATCCTCGTCATGTTGGTGGAATAGATCCAAGCAGAGTTTTCCAGCCTCCACCACAAGGAGGTCCCAATGCATATGCTGGCAATTCTGCTAATATGCCACCTAATCAACCAGAAAGTGGTGGTCACTTTGGTCACCCATCGCGTCATCGACCTCCATTTAATTCCAGAAACAATATCAATATGCAACGGGGGATTCGGCCAATACCTTTTCCTGGGCAGCCATTTTTTGTTCCAGCTCCAGGGTTCATTAATGGACCAGGCGTTCCTGGTAAAATCTCAAATATAATATGTCATTTCTTATTGTTTCTTCTATCTTTTCCTTTTGTGTTCCTGTGTTATCTAAGGTGGATATTAATGTTCCATCTCTTTTACAAGTAGATTTATCTACAGTGTTATGAGGCCACAACTATGTGCTTCTTTCCTATCGTCTGACATTGTTTGCTTGTTCATTTAATGAAATTGTTTCCATGTATAGGTACTCCTCTGTTCCGTGTTCATCATCCTCATCCAGATCCCACCATGGTTCCACACCCTCATCTTGTTCATATTCCTCCACCTGGTGGGCTTCCCACTCCTTCCCCTGAATCAGATCCACAAGTTTTAGGAGCTTGGATAATATATCAAATTGGCTATTACTTCAGGTGACTCATCCTACAATATGTGTTTATTTGTTTACCCTGTCAAACAAGGACTTTTGCTAACATAAGTCCAGATACCTACATCACATGGACCCTTACGGGGTATCAATGTCTAACATTGGTAGGACCGTAGGAGGTCAGACACAACAACATAAAAACAAAACCCGATAAGGAGTTTGACAGTGTAAACATGTATTATTGTCTTAGTTATCAGGTCTTCTAACTTTTGCTTAAAGTTTTTTTCTAGTAAATAAAACTAATTTTAAATTAGTGTAGTACTTTCTGGACCTACCGCAATTTTATGCAAGTAAGCACAAGATGGATGTGCGTAATCTCACATTATACCCGTTCAAGAGACTACAAGTATCCAGAGTCCAACAACAAAAAAAAGGAGTGTCGAAGATTCACTTTTTTATCTATTACTTGAAGCACTAATTTTCCTTTTTGGCGCTAGTGATCAAAATTTGCAGGGGGACTCTTTCTTGATTTCGTTAATGGATGACCAAGGATGGGTACCAATTTCAAGAATTGCTGATTTTAGAAAGGTGAGTTCGGTAAAATGATTTGTAATTATGTGGATATTATACACTAATTGATAGATGTATATTTTGCGTTTAAAGATCCATACATATGCCTGATATTTAGCTTGGCTGATGTAAGCCTGACTGGGGTTGATGTTCTATATAAATGAGCTGCAGATTAAGAGCGTGACTACAGATATACCCTTCATTCTGGAGGTACTGTGTAACTCGTGTATTGTAGAAGTGGAGGTATGACAAATTTACTTGGTGGACCTTCTTTTTTAGTTACGAAATATGTATAATTGCATTATATTATATTTATATGATTTTTTTTGTTTCTTTATGTCTTTCAACTGGTGCTATTTATTTTCTCCGTAGGGTGACAAAGTACGAAAATATGGTGACTGGTCTAAATGGCTTCCAGCCTCTACACGAGCATCAGTATCTGACAGTCCAAAAGCTCAAATCGACGAGAAGAAGAGTGCTGTAGCTTCTGAGAATAATGAACACAATCTATGTAATACAAAAGACATCTCTGGAGGACCCACAGGATTTCAATTGAACAGTCAAAGCCTGAGTGAGCAATTTCCCTCAGAAAAAGATTCTTTAGGAGCTTGCGAAAACAATTATAAGAATCTGCGTGATGGCGAATCAGTATCATGCTCAGAGGGGACTGTAGAACCTGCAAGTTGTTTGAGCAATGAGTTTGAGAGCCTGGAAATATCAGATTTGGTACTCCAACCCAATTATTGTACACGCGGGTCGACTGATGATCATAATACTTTCATGCTTGACGAAGAACTGGAGTCGGAGCAAGCACCATATGGGAAGAATCATACAACATCTAATTTAAGGTAGAGATGATCTTCTCTTCTTACTGGTCACCTCTCCTTAATTTCTGATGTTTTGCTGCACAAGTCCACAACTCCCTTGCAATATAAAAGCATCTAGTATGTAGTTTATAACTTGATTGTGTCTTCTCTTTTTGTGGATCAAGTCATTGTATTTGCAGGTATATAATTGCTTGTATGGCGCAACTTCGCAAGGTTTAGATTCTCATGTGGTAACAACTACATGTGTAAAGCCACTGGCTTATCATAGTTTCGTTGCTTAATAAACTATATTTGACTCCGTAACAAGAAATCTTTCTTCTTCTTTAGTGCAAACTCTTAAACGTATAATTGGAAGATAATTTTCTAATATAGCATCTGGAGTTCTGGACTTGAGCATATTATGTTATAAGTGTAAGAACCATGAATATGAGTCGATGACGACGGAAAATGTAGTACAGCTACGTAGAATAACTATTAATGTTTCTAGACACTACTGAAACCCTAGATGCATTTTTGTTATAACCACATAATATTTTAATCTGAAATTATTCCTAATCTTACTTGCTTAGATAGAATATTAAAATGAGAGAAGGAATATTGACCAAGATAAATCGCGTGTAATTAAGGGATTCTTACTTCCATGTCAATCTATGAATGACATTCATCCTTGCGCACATCCAGCCGTGGATGCTAATCTGTCTTCACTATTTTACAGACTATGAGTGGCACATATCCTTGCGTTAATACGCACACGCACACATACATATATATATTTATATATATACACGTGTACAATATATAATCAGTTAGCTATTGAAAAAAATCTCCATTCCATGTCTCTCACTGATTGGAGTTTCCTCATAAATATTACACGGCATGTACAAATAAGATCTTGTGTCTCAGAAGTCGAGAAGAACAAAAGAAGAGCAAGAGCATAATTTCTTTAAATGGGCTCGGCTTGACTACATGTGCCGGTTGAAACCTGGGTAAACAACGGGAACTCAAACCTGTGTGAGTCGACCCCCACGTCACCTACTATCTGGGTTGACAAGGCCTGTGTAGTTGACACATTTTGCTACTTAGAATCCCTACCTTTTCTTGGGTACTTCAGTGATCCAATACCATAGATTATGTGTACCGCATATCTCGACAGAAATTGTCAAAAATAGTTTTTGTCAAAATCTATAAGATTAACTAGTTGAGTTGTCTATTGCGAGATCTTCTAGTTAACTAGTTAAAACGAAATGATTTTATATTTATGGAGATAAGATTGTTTCCGATACGTATATTGACCCAAAATGGCGAAGTAAAAGGTATGCTGCTTTGGTAGTGCATAATAAACATGGTAAAACATTGCATATTGGTACACATACATCAATTGTAGCCCTAATATTGGTTCCATCATTCACTTTTTATTTGGTAAAAGTTATGCCTTGAAAAGTGATACACATTGAGTACATGATGTGCTGCATTGTCTATGCAATGTTGTTCCAGTCGTGCTTGTGTTCTAGCTGTTGTAGTATTGCGTTGTTTCATAACACCATATTTTCAGATGACCACCTAAGGAAGTGGACTGTGATTAAGGTTGGGTGTCAAAAGATTTTCCAGACGCTGAATTAGCTGGTAAATTTGGAGACTAATATTGGCCTCATTCTGAGCTTAAATTGGCAGTGCACCAGTAAGAGATTTGAAGTAGTAAATATGCATATAGAGGTTATGATAGAGACGTGTACCACGTTAAAGGAGAACGACTCATGCTACGATTACGTAATCTGATACGTTGAGGCTGATATGTGAAGATTGAAGAGATAATTGTTCGAGGCATTGACACGGTCACCAGTGAGCAGTCACAGCAGATTGGACCTAATTTGGGATTAGGAATTTGCACTTTAGGTTGCTGAGACATTTTCAACGCAGCGCGGCCGGCAGTTTTCTAATGGATGATTAAATCCAGTAATCATATTATTCTAATTCTTTCAAGTGTTTAAAAAAGGATAGCACTTAGTGGTCTCTAGAGCTGCGTTCTTTAGGGACAGGAAGTTGAACTTTCTAATATTATAGGTTACTAAGTTATATCTCTATTTAATAAGCTGATCATATGTATTGCAGGAAAGAGTTACTATATTAAAACTATTAGCACACTTATCACTTATGTCATGCAGCATGCAGAGACTTAAGCTTCATCAATGTGAATCATGTGATTTGTAAGTTAACTGCATAGACATGCTGTATACGATCTCTGATTGCTTCATTGTTTTATGGTAAGAAAGAGAGTGATGAGGAAAAAAGCTGATTAGTAGAGGCAAAGGTGGCTAACACGTGAGCGACTAGGAATAGTTTTGGTGGAAGGAAAGAAGAGAAATAGTGAAAGCACATCTAAGGAGTGTTAGGAGACAAATACAAGTTCATGTCAGCATTATGTGTGGTTGTTTCACTACCTTCAACTTTTTCGATAATTATTTATCATATACTATTTTTTGTAAACTTTTACCATTTAGTGAAGATGAGACATGGTATGGTCTATCTTTGTTTCGGTTCTGGTATCCAGTCGAGTCACCTGTTTAGTATGATCTTGGTGTTAGAGACACTGTTTTCGTATTGTAACCAAGAGGTATCATGTATGCCTACGGCTGGCAATGCTTTAAGGTATGGGATGCAGTTAACCGAGTGGAATGATTACTTCAGCTAGTTATAGAGATTACTGAACACTTTATTTATTAAACTAGGTTCTGAATGAGAATGTCGAACTATCTATGGGTTCTGATAGATTCTCTCGATCTTTTTTGAAGCATTAGTTAAATCCAAATTTATACCTGTTAGCCAATTGGGATGCTATTATCGGATGATATCACATAGCATATAAATTGGGTTTAGGGCTAGCCCGTCACATTTGTGATGGCACGCTGATTGGGTTTTGGGAAAAATATCACAAGGTTTCACAATGTCACAAAAGAAATAACTATTTTAAAAAAGAAAGAAAAGATGGAGGCGAAGATTTCCACAAATTATTAGCTTTCTGAAACTTATTCAATGGGCTCTGGAGCCCATTACTATGCTTGTTATCTCGATCCTGGCTCAGAACATAATTTTTCAATTCCTGACATAAATGCTGTCCTTAAATCTGTCCTATGGTACCAGATTATATTTCTCTTCATGGAAAATATAAGTCTACCTGTTTTGTACAGAAAAAGATAGCTTTTATATAACTTACTGAACCCTTTCGTTGTTTAAGCCTTGTGGACCTTGTTATGCTAACTCTGCTTGTTCATTTTATTTTTGGTATGAAGGATTGACGATGAAGACGAGGACGCGGATCTCAATGACCAAGATGTGCAGAGATTAAGAATTGTGATCCAGGTAAGGCTTTCGAAAATATTAAACACAGTTTTATTTTTATACGTAGTGGTATGGTTGCTTTTTCCTTTTAACCGAATTTGAAATGTTAACGGGGTAAACCCAGGAATGTGAGAGAAGATAAGAGTTGATAATTCAGCATCTCGTCCTTGTTGTAAAAGTTTAAAACACAGAAATATAGGGTCCGCCCTGGTTAGTTAGTTTGCTATTCTTATGTATAACGGGCATTTCAGATGCTCTTCGATGCATGAGTTGTCTTTTCCTTTATTGTGCAGAACACTAAGAGGGACATTTCGGACGAGGCTTGTTCTGCGATGGATAACGGTCTTTACGTTTATGAGCAGGTTGGTTGCCTATTTATCATATCTTATTCTGATCATCATCTTATAGCTGTTCTGCATTTCTCGTTACTAACACTTGAAGTGTTTCCTTGAATGATTTCTAATTGCTGCACCATTAATAGCAATTGAAAGCCAAGCGGTTTGATAATGGGTCGAATAACTATGGTTCAGAGGCTAGAGTTGGAGATTTTAGATCTCCTAGCACTGCACCTGGATTAACTAAAGCAGAGATTAGTGAGAGCTCTGCTGAAAAAATTGCCCCAGAAGATCCCCGACATATGAATTACAGGAGGCAAAAAGGTGGGAACAAGCAACAAGCATCCCATAAGCAGCGTTTGTTCCCTAGCAATTCTAGGAATCAAGGTAATGGTCGTAATCGTCATGCCTTTGTATCTGAAAGTCCACCCGGCAGTTCGGTTGGCTTCTTTTTTGGTTCAACGCCACCAGAAAGTCATGGGTGAGTTCTGCTACTTGTACATATTTTTTATTGCTTAAGTTTTCTCTCTCTCTCTCTCTCTCTATATATATATATATATATATATATGTATGTATACATGCTTTTTACGCTATCTAATTTGTCAAAAACTCCAATGTCGCAGCTCTTCTTCTTCCAAACTGAGTGCTTCTCCTCATGGGATCCCTTCTGGGAGTAGTCCGCCAATAGGTTCAAAGCCGAAGGCTTTTCCACCATTTCAACATCCGAGTCATCGGCTTTTGGAAGAAAATGGGTTTAAGCAGCAGACGTAATGGGACACTAATTCAGTCTTTGTTCTTGCTATTTCATATTATCTTTATATTGTCATCTTTTCTTCACGTCAAACTAACACCTTTCTGGAACTGCTAACACCATTCAGGTGGCTCTTAATTAATCAACTCTAGAATAGCTTGAGAATGGCTAAATTCATTCTCAATGATAAACGTCACTAGAACACACTTCTGTTTGAGCATGAGAACCATGTCTGAAGACATCGAGCTGTTCCCAAGTTGTATTAACCAGTAATATTCATGATTTGGTTCACCGGTCAGTAGGGTCCAAATGGAGTCAATTTAATGACAGACTAGTTGGTGAGGGTAAACCTATCATGTCCACCACAATGTAGCGAAAAACAAAGAATTTTGGCATGGGGAGCCCTGTGAAATGTTGTTGATAGGCAGTTGAAACATTACTGGGGCCTCCTCCTATTGCTTAATTTCTTTTGATGTTACACTGGCAACCTGTTTCCAAATTGTGTATAGATTAGAAGAAGACAGACTGACAGAGTTAATGCATCTATTATGTTTTAATGTTACCACGAACGTTGATTTGTTCTTTTGTTCCTTTAGGTATTTGAAGTACCACAAAGCTTGCCTAAATGAGCGCAAGAAATTCGGAATTGGTTGTAGTGAGGTGTGTGGCTTCATTTCTGTATTTTGTTATTTGAATTGCATGTTTCTTTCACTACTTGGCTAGAAAACTGAAGTTTCTACCAAGCAGATTTGTTGCGAGGTATATGCAGTTACAGACACATTGGTCATGTTCGTACACCAAAATAACTTAATTTATTTTCCATGCATCACAATGGCAGTCAAGAATATGAATAATGATGCACTTTCAAGAGTGCTTTATGTCGAACTTCTTGCCAATTGCTTTGTTGTTTAACATCTAATCTTATTTTAGTATGTTATGGGCCAGGTTTGTCTACTTTGCTTCCTCAAATAATCTGGTGCTATGTCTATAATGTTTTATTTTCTGGGTTGCTTGGACCTCTGAGCGGTGTTAAACCGTCTCCCTGTGTGGGCATATATTTGGATACTAGACCTTGTGGTTAAATATGTATATATATATATATACGTGTGTGCTGTAAAGCTATTGATGTTGCTTATTGATTGTAAATATTATTATACTTATTTAGTATATACTCTGACAAATCGTATTCGTGTTCAAAACACTCAGTCTTCCATTTTTCTTTCCGAAGTTTTTGGCTGAACATAAAATCGCGTATAAAGTTTGCGCATTCTTTCTTCACATGGAATTACATACAAAGTTCACTTAAGTTTCTTAACTGACTTTTTTGTTTTTAAATGCAGGAAATGAATAAGTTGTACCGCTTTTGGTCACTTTTTCTGAGAGACAGATTCAAGCCTTCTATGTACGACGAGTTTCAGAAGTTAGCATTGGAAGATGCAGCTGCTAATTATTATTATGGATTACAATGTCTTTTCAGGTTTTACAGGTAAATTTCTCTTATTCGAAAGCACCTTAAATTTTGATAGGTAAATGAATGATGATTGTTTGTTTTGAATTTTGTCGTATTACTGATTCTCCAGTCATTAAGCTTGTTCTCCTTGTTTCTGTGGGTTTATGTTTTTTTCCTTTCTTAGCTATGGCCTGGAGAAGCGATTCAAAGAACAAGTTTATGAGGATTTTGAACGGCTCGCCCTTGAATTTTATAATAAGGGAAACCTTTATGGCCTCGAAAAATACTGGTAGCTCTCTCCTTAATTCCCATTTTCCTTTTCTCATATTAAGTTAATGTCTACCTCTTTTTCTTTTCCTTTTTAGTTTTTGTAGTTGATACCCAAGTAAGCCAATGAGTTTGTTCGCCAGCAAAATTTTTTTTAATGATGTCCTAGCATGCTAGTAAGCGTAAGTCCATGAGATGAATTAACATATTTTGTTCGAACCGCTGGAATTTATCTAAAAAACATGTTTATTATTTTCTTGCATTGTGAAGTGTCAGGATAGCCGAAGACCACTGGGGTCAGTGGTTGACTGCAGCTTTCCCCTCCGTTGAGATGGTTGGTCCACTCCGTCGCCTGAGTCCAAACAATAGCCCTGCTCAGGATTGAGCTTTGTTCAGCTGATAAGCTTGGCCTGAGCCTTGACTTCAGACACCGCCTCGAAGGCGAGGCTTGCCTATCGGCTTGACTTGGCCCTTCGGTCACTCACAGTTTGCCATCTCCCCTACTGCCAAGTGCCCAATGACCCATTAGTTGCATAAGCAATAATTGTTTCTACCGAGAAAAACCTTCCACTGTATATACAAGCTCGATGTGGGTCTATAATTGCAGTCATTTTCTCTCAGCTTCGGTCTAACATAGATCCCCAACTTACTTTTTGTTTATACCAGGGTTGTTACTTTCCGATTCTATTTCTGTTTCCCTAGTCATGAATGAATCTGTTGCATTGAGGAGTGATAAAATATTTAGGTTCTTTAAATTGTAGGTGAAAGTTAGAGAGAATTTCATTCCATCTTATATAATCATTTTAATTGTGTGATAGGGCTCTTCACCATTATCGGGGTAAAAATGGCCTAAAGCCTTTGAAGAAACACCCAGAATTAGAGAGATTGTTGAAAGAAGAATTTCGTTCTATTGATGACTTCCGGGCGAAAGAGAAGGCAGCGGTTGTGGCTCCGGCAGCAAGAGAAGGTAGTTGCAATGGCAGCATTGGTGGTCCATCTGATAACAATAACAAAGCTGTTACGGGACAGCAGATAAGAAAGAAATCGAACTTGTCAAGGGAGCTAGAAGCATAACTTTTCAATAAGTTAAGGCCGGCGAAAGGGGAGATGCGATTAACTATAAATATTGGCGATATCTTGGTGTGAGCGGGAACTTGGCACTGTTGAAGTTTCCCTCCTTTGGTATAATTTTTAGCCCTGGGGAAATTTTATGCAGATTTTGGAGTTCTCTGCCCTAAGGAGGTTGCTTATGTTTTTACCCCTTTTTCCAGAATTTGTACATAATAAAAACCCAAAATAAAAAAAAATGGAAAAGGAAAAAACCCAAAAAAAAAGAAAGAACAAAAAAAGAAAAAGCAACAGATATCATGAATTTATTAACATTGACCAATAAGATATTAAAAATTGTCCTACCATTCCCAAGTGTTTTTGTTGATTGTGGTATTCAATTTTTGTTTCTTTTGAAATTGGAATCGGCTAGAAACTTAGTATTTTTGTGCCCTCATCATCAGGCACCTCACCTACCCATGTAATTCAAATGTCTAAAAACATCTTATTTGGGGATGGTTTGTCATGGAGTATTCATTTGAATGAATCTGTCTTTGGTTCGAAATAGAAGCCAAGGAAACAAAACATTTAAACAAGGTAACTGAAAGGTCAAAACGTAAAATTTTTATTTCCTTTAATTGTTTACAGGATGTCTCGGTCTCCCCTGTTGCAGCGAACTCATTCGCACTTGCACATACTATTCATGGCTGACTGCATACATAGATGACTCTCCACTACTCATGCTTGATTTGGGTCTGGACTAAAAACTTAACCAACCTTAGCAATCATTATACCGACGCTTGTATCTTTTCATTCACGAGGAAACTCCTCTTTTTAACATAAGTTGGTAAATGATTTCAACCGGTTATTTTACATCTATGATAGTACTTGTTATGTTGAAGAAAATAGGAAATTCAGTGTAGAGAAAAGCAATGAAATCTGTCATCTCTAGTCAATGCAACCAGGTGGTTGCACAATTAACTCAAATTGTTGCCTAGGGAGACTTGCTGTTTGCAAAAACCATTCATTATGTTGTGTCAATGGTTCTTTTTAATGATAGACTCGGAACCCCGTGATTTGATGTTTTTGTTCACTCCTGAGGTTGCTTTATTTAGCTTCAACAGACAAAACTAATAGTTTGATGCAATAACATCTCCAGTGAAACACCATTATTTGATCGATCCAAAATAGTATTAAGGCTCTTTGTTATAAGTAAATTTAAGACTAATGAAGTTTAAAAGAACCATATTTCTTTCATCTTATGGAAACAAAGACACACTAAAGGAAAATAATCTAGCAATAACAGGGAAAAACTACAGCCTCATAATGGAAGTATTTGATTCATGAAAAACATGACAACAAAAAACACCCTTCTCATGTAGCACCAAATGGTTAGAAAATACGGCAAGATAGCCCAAAACAGAATACATCTATTCAGAAGGGGAACTAGAGAAGACAACTGTAGCTTTTTTTCACCAAACAAAGTATGAAGTTTCAAGAGTCCAAGACTAAAATAATTCCTAGACGTGCCAAACTACTTTCTTAAGAAACTTAACAAAAGAACATTGAGCTACTCACATTCGAATGTAGTTTGGGAAGTTCGGGAATAGGGACACCAGCAGCAGATGTAACTCCACCATGGCTAGAAGAGGTTTCTGACGTTTCGTCGAACTTCAAGAATTGTAACATTTGAGAAGCTGCAAGATGTGCATAGCATATAGGAGCCACTGCATATAGAGAACCAAGAAAGAAAAAGAAAAAAAGATTCAGTACGAAACAACGAACTAGGTAGTAAACAAGGAATTTTGACATATCGAATAAATAAATGGGTTGGTAAACTTTCGCCAGCATGCCAACACAAATAATAGTTGAAACTTCGTCACTTTATTTTTCATTCCAACCACTGGATGTGTTGGCCAATTGGGATGGCTCGAATACCATGGTGGTGCAGAAAACAGCCTAAAGAACAGTGGACTGATTAAGGTTTCAGATGGTATAAGATTTTGCAAATTATTACCTACAGAAATTGCCGTAGTACTCCTCTGATACCTGCAACATTTACAGAAATTATAGTGTTATTCAGTCCAAAAAGTTCATTTATTTTATTCAATCACAATTTGGATGTGTTAGAATGGAATAACTACTTACACGTATGATAAGGAGTGGACTAGTTCTTGCAGATCGTCAGGTGAAAAACCAATTTCGTCCAACAGAATATGGTAGTGTGTTGGCCTAGTAGTTCCCTGTATAATAAACAAAAGAAAGCGAAAAAGGAATTCTGATAAGCGAATTAATGTAAAGATTGCCAATGAAATAAGACAGTTTTCATGTCAACACTCACAATCATCCCAGCATGTGAGCACATGTAAAAATCATTGTTCCGAGGGTGACAAACTTTATTGTCGATAACAGTGCCTGCAGTAAAGAGAAAGTAAAACCATATAATCATCTGTGAAATTTGACAGGCAGGTATTAGTAATCTTCTTGTGGAGGAGTTGAGGTAAGACTAACCCGGTGGAACATTATCGGGCGATCCAGGCTGAAAGAATTTTGTGTGATGGTTTTTCTGTGCAATAATCACTGTAAACTTGGGGTTCCACTTCTCATCAAGGAACTTGCAGGCCTAAAGTAACAATCGAAGTAATGATGTGAACAATAAATAGTTGATCTTTTAGAATGAGTCAAGTAAAAATAGCTTAACACAACATAAGTGAAATAGTTAAGTTCCAAGAGATAACCTCAATGATCTGGTCCAGTTCCATGTTCAGGACTTGGCTAAACTGAGATTCACTAACCCCATCCCTGAAACCAATGCATTAACAGTGCCCATTAGATGATTATGGGCGCACAGATAAGAGTAAGACCCAACAAGAATATTTGCATAAAAGAGACTAACAAGAATGATAATGCACCTGAAAATAATTATTTGTTCAGGCTTTCTTTTTCCTGAGCTCAGATAAAAGTCCAGCAAAAGCTCTCTGAAATTTTGGAAAGAGTAATGTAAACCTTCAGCCGCACATAAATGAAAAATGACACAGGTGTATCCCGCGATCTTAACCAGGAAGAACAAACGTACCGAACTATGCCCTGGTCCTCTGTATCTGAGACTTTCTTGAATAGAGAATCTATCATTTCAACTTTCGGAGACTGGGTTCTTACTGATGCCCTATAACGAGAAATCAACGGCCATTGCCTGGAGCTCACCACCTAAAGTATATTTTAGAGACCAAAAAAGTAAATCGTCATGTACGTGTAGGACAATACTATACTTGTATGGCGTATGATATTGAAAACATAACTATGAAGAAGAAAAAGACAACCGAGGCAAAAAGATAGTAATGTACCGCAGCTATAGATGGTATATCAGACTGGCCAGGAGACCCATGTGACACATCCATTCCGAGGATGATGGTGGGAGCCTTAGTAACCAGGGAAGCAGGAGAGTGCTCAACAGATAACAAGGAGTTCATTCCACCAAGCTACGAGAAATCAAGTAAGTAAATATATGAAAACAGAGTGAACACTACATATGTCTAGAGATCGAGCCTATCCCATAACATCTCACCTTGGCATTGATCTTCAACAGAACGTTAGTTACATACTGGTCATTCACTCTTGTAGGAGCAATGCATTGAGTAACAACTCCAAATTCAGTCAGATTCTTCCTCTTCCACGGACCTTCACAAATAAACAAGATCATTCCATGTTGGTCAGTTAGTATTTAAGAAGATAAAGGACAATAAATGGTGAAAAATGATCAAATTTGTTACCATATATATCAGAGTTTTTCCTCTCCGGGAGAATACAGAGAAGAAACTGTGGGGCATCGGGAAGTTTCGCCATCATTTGTTTGAACATAAGGTCGACACGGATATTAGGTGGGTTTCTTCTTGCCTGTGGGCTCTCTTCGAATACATCGAATGGAGCAGCAATCAACTATAGAAGGAATAAAAACAAGTTTAGATAAAACAACAATGCACGTGATACAATAATGTGGTCTAAAATAGTCATAAAACTTACAATTCCTTTCTGTTGTCCACATCTGATTAAATTTTGAACAAGACTCCGTATATCACATCGAGCAGAGAAGTTCACAACAGCCCAACGTTCAATCTTTGTAGGCTCCACTAGTCTCTATAAAACGCATCGTTGTAATTGTCAGGACAGAGAATACGACCAATATACACCAAATGTGAAATAAATCAGCACCTTATTGTTAAAGTTCCACCTCCCATTTCGAGGAAAGAAATCCTCCCCATTGCCTACTTTCAACTGACAGAGACAACGACAGATGAACCCAAATTAGCAAAAATTCACAACATAACTAAACCATCAAATGAAGGGGTGGTAATCACAAGACTGAACATACATTCTTCTAAATTGAAAATAATTATATTACCTTTGGGGCTGTAAGAACACGCCCTTCAACTTGTGTAAAGTTAGTGTTAATTTTAACACTACAAGTACGTAACATTGGATCAGCATCATAATTGTTGATTTTCAACGCCTGCAGTACAGACAGTACTGGAGATGAGCTTGGGCACTTGAAAGTTGAATATAAACCTATAATTAAAACAGGAGGAGAAGAACAAAGTCATGGAACTTACATCCGTCAAAACTTTCATCCTTTCTTGGGGCTTTTGCCTCGACTTTTCCACTAATGAAGACCTCTGAAGAGTAGATAATGCCTTTGTATAGCGTTGCAACGAAACTAACGAACATAGCTATAACAAAACAAGGTAAACTTTGTCTGTTATCATTATATGTACCAAAAGAATGGAAGGGGGAGATAGCTATTTATAATCACTTTCATTTCACCTCTAGTGGAATGTAAGTAGGCTTCTTAGGTTTTCCCACATTGATGCATGGCATATCAGCAGAATAACGTAATTCAATATGGCGGTGATTGACAAAATAGTCGTACACCGTAACTTCCATGGTATCACTATCTCTGTTTCCATTCTTCTGCTTTAAGGTAAACCTACAATGTAACAGAAGTTATAACCTGTACGCCATGCAGCGAATAAAAGGTGAAGTTTTTTCTATTGCTTAATGTTATCCAAGATTATAAGTCCATCAAAGGAAAATAATTTTAGTAAGAATCTGAGGGGCGTACAGTTGTTCCCTGCAAGGTAGCTCACTCAACCCAGTGATTTTATACTCCGTATTAGATGGACTTGCCTTGATCCGTAAGTTTTTCAGCATTCGCTTAGCCTGTTATTGTAAGATGCAGGGTACAGCCACCAGTGAGATGAAGTCCAATCAGAAATATGTTGGAAAAGGTAGGCAAATTCACCTTGTCCCATTTGATCTCACGAGGATCCTTCGCATTTAGGTTGGCAAGTAGAAAGTCAATAACAGGTCCAGGCTGAACTATCATTGTAGTTGATACATCTGCATTTGGTAAAAGTAGAGTCTGTAATAAATGGTGAAGATGAGAAGATATAACTGTGAGTGTCGGGATAGAAACACAACTTACCAATGTTCAGTGATAATCCTCCCTGGGTGGCTCTAAAACTCGAATGAAACCCTCTACATCCCAAAACTCCACCTCCCACATCTGCGAAGTTTCGTGGTTCGTTGTGAAAGAATGACTGACGGACAAGTAGACATCCCCTACAAAGGAAGGCAACTTAAGATTGATAATTCTCCTGCAATCAAGCTCTAAAAGGAGCATGTAATAAATGATTTAGCTCACTGTTTCGCTGCATGCTGTCTTAAAATGATATCTAGAACTCTCAAAGCTTCTTGTGAGTTTTCTGATTCTTGACCGCGTAATGCTTTGGTGATGGCCTGCATTGGTATCTTGGCAGCAAAACTTATCTCCACTTTAATGGTTTTTGACTGGTAAGGGCGCCTGGACCTCTTTCGTTCTGTCTCATTTGGACTATCGTTACCACCCGGACTCCCATTCCCAGTAGTTCTACAAACAAAATCACACTTCAACTTACCATCTAATGCCAAAAATAACAAAGAAATTACGATCTGAGATAATTTCAGAATTACATAGATGCTTACCTATTGGACGTGACATCCTCCAACACGATAGTGAATTCGAGTTTGTTATGTGGGAGAGGACCAACCGTAAATAAGCTCTTTTCCCCATCATAAGCGAAATCCTTCCTAGCTAGCTCGGTATCGTAAGTGGCCTGAACTCGATCGATGACCCTCCTACCAATACCTTTTCCGTCCACTAGTGGTCCATCAACATATGACATGGAAACCTGATCAAGCAGAACAAGATAAGCAATGTCACTTACTTCATCATTCATTACGGAGGATATCCAAATCAGAGCCTAGAGAAATGCGTATACATACACTATAGTGATAAAAGTATCCGTCAACATTAGTAACACCAACTTTAAAATGATTTGTAAGCAACTGTATAGCTTGCCCCTTGCGTCCAGATCCAGTCCTAGCCATCGGGACCCGTTTGAGCTTTGTAACCTTCTTAGCTGGTTCAAAATTTGCACCATCAGCACCATTAGCGCCATTGACACCATTTCCATCCTCCACTATCACTGGGACTACATTCCCAGAGATTGGTGGAGAAGGTGATCGAATTAACTCCTCGGAATTTGTTTCCTCTGGTTCAGTAAACCCCATCTCCTAAATCTTAAGCCACAGTTACAATAATATAGTAAGAGAACAATCAAAAGCGCATCACAAACAGATTAATCAATATAATATGCAAACTCACTCGCTAAACATGAAATAAGCACAGTACCAAAGTATATATACTTCAATTTTCTTTGCCTTCATGTGCAAAATGGATATAAAACTTCAATGACTGTAAAATCATTTGTATCAAAATGAAAAATAGTATAATGAGATGAATCAAGCCAGTAAAAAACTCTAACAATCATAGATTTAACAAATCAAATAATTGTGTGCTATGAAACTTCAGATTTCACATACAAACTACCAGAAACAGAGGAAATAGACGGAGAAACTGCTCAAATGACTGCAGAAATCAAACAGAACTCCAGTTTCGCTCAACTCGTAGAGATTATAATCCGATTTTGTTGATCCTAAACCTTAAGCAAGTGGATGCGTAGAAGGATTCAAACTCAAAACTAATAATAGAAAAAAAACAGATTATACGTGAGAACTTCAAGATCTTCATGAATATGGAAGTAACTTGATGATCAACAAAAAAGAGAGAGTGATAAAGAAGTTGTTCAAAATCAACCAAACCGCCTGGCGGCAAGCAAATCCATACGAAAATACCACAATTATAGCATAATTTACTTACATTTAAACAATTCAATCTCTAAAACTAAGAAATGGAAAGAGATCAAACAACTAACCAGATAGATCTACAAAAAAAAAACAACTACAGACTAAAATCTACTCAAATAATCAAGCAATTATGAAACAAACAAACTAGAAAATCACTATTACTAAAGAACTTCAAAACTTTCATTTCTTACCAAATACTGAAAGAAAGAAGAACCTCAAATCACCTACTCGATACCGAGATTCACGAGAACGAAAACCTAGCGAATTCTTCTTCTACCTCTCTCACTCTCTCACTTCTTTCTCTCACTATCTCTTCTCACTCCGAAATTTTCTTCCGAAACTATTCCTTTCCAACTGGATTTCTTTCACCTATATACTCTCGTGGTCTCCCTCCATGGAGACCGAAATTGATATACCAAAACTACCCTCTATGAATATTAATAATATCTTCTGTGCCATAATTAACCGAATCTTTGAATTTCACGAGCACGTCGTTGTTTGTTAGTGATATAGTACGCAAGATAGTACGTTATTTAATCTAGAACCGCCTTCTTCTGATGGGTTATTCTTCAAATCCGACGGGTGAGATTGGGTTTATTAATTTTGACTTTTGATTTAGCGTCAATCGAAGTCAACGTGGCAGGTGTTGTATTTTGGGATCATGGGTGGCGGTACAAATTACACTTACTGGTTTGTTGCTGAAACAAACAGTCGATTGAGAAGTTGTTGAAGGTACAGCTACGAAATTACTGGAATACCAAAGGATATTAAAATACTACGATTTTGGTGCCCCCTTTTCAGTTATCTGTTTTAGAGAGACAAGAGTGAGAGAGGACGGATGTGACGAAGAGGACCCATAACTATCTATTGTCACCAAAGATGAGCCTATCTGTCAACAATCTTTGTTTCGAGTGCTAGGAAGTTTAGTGTACCATTTTAGAGGTCGAAACTTCGAAGCACGCTCACCATTCACAAAAAAATTGGTCCATTTTACATGCTATTTGGAGGTGATCCCACTTTGGAGCCAAAATGTCTTAAACGCCCGTAGAGGTTAGTTATAGTGATTTCCACATTGAGTTGTTTCAACAACTACAATATTACCCATGTGCAAAAGAATCTTCCTCATTTGAATGTGCATATGCTCTCTCAAAGTTTTCAGACGTCAGGTGACCATGTAATTTAAGCAATAAATAAAGTAAATGTGGAAGTAGATGGACTTTTAGACCCCCTAAGATGATCTTAGGGGTCTTTATATGACCCTTAGGGTCCAAAGTGTCTTAGTTGACAGTGTCGGCTATAGTGGTTATCCAGTTTCATGATGTATTTCATATTATAATGATGGTGTATCAATGCCAATAAAATATGATGATTCTTGAAATCCAATTTCAAAAAACAATTTGTATTATTAGTATAAATAAAATATAAAGTTGTATAGATTGACATTAAATATCCAAATATTGCGTCTACAATTATATTTTATCTTTATACCAATGTGATATACTGGTATCATATGTAATGATCGGAGCTAGTTTCTACTTTGTGTTTGTTCTTTGCAGCAAATATTGCAATTACAACAACAATAGTAAAAGGATCTCTGAAATATCATATTTGTATATTATGGATCTTATAGTGTAATTACAGTAATTTCAAGCACAAAACACTTTAGATCTATGATTGTTTATTTCCCATTGAATATCATACATATTTTATTAATCATTCTTTTAAAATCTTAGTGATTCAAAATTTAAAACACATTTTTCATTAATATATTGAAGGGGTAATAACCAGAAAGGTCAAAATAATATTGAAAATGAGTAGAAAAGCACAAAACATTTGAAAATTATTATTCAGGTCAAAAAGTATACAAAGACTAAATTATCCTTTTTTGTCTTTTTGTGTAACTAAATTCTTTTATTTTTCTTTAAACTTTAAATCGATATAACTTTTGTTTGAGATGTCGGATTTCAATAAAATTTATGTATTTAGAAATGATTTTTCATTAGCTTTCTAATAAGATCCACTTTCAATACTTTTCTTTCAAAAAAAAAAAACCAGAAAAATATGGTGTTTTTTCGCTTACGTTTTTCTGCAAACACGTGTTTGCACAATCTGTTATGCAAATAACTGTTTGTACCAATCTGTTCTGCAAACAAACGTTTGCAAACAAGTGTTTGCATTTGCGATATTGCAAACAAGTGTTTGCATTTGCGATATTGCAAACAAGTGTTTGCATTTGCGATATTGCAAACAAGTGTTTGCGATTTTGCAAACATGTGTTTGCATGTGCGACAATGCAAACTGAGTTGTTTTCACTTTTGAGGCTTCATAGTTCATACCTTTGAATTGGGTAAAATATCTCTCGTATATCTGTTGGCTTGGTTCATATATTGATCACATTATGAAAGTAGGAAGAGTCTGTGTGAAAGCAAGTAAGAGATTTGGAGGTATAAAGATTGACTTATATAAAGAAAGCAAAGTGAGAATTGATTGATGCCCTTGTTCTAATTGATTATCAAATTGACCAGTTCTTAAGAAGAACCACCACCAAATAGCAAACCCTAACAACAATGAAACAACAACACCCAAAACACCAGCTACAATTATAATTATCAAATTTCTCTTCTTCTTACCACCATAGTTTGATCCAAGAGGACCACCATATGGAACATCAAACTCATCATCTTTGGATGAAGAAGATGAAGAACAGGAACCTCAAACTTAGGTCGAGTCAAGAAGAAGATGATTCTAAGAAGAAGAAGATGATTCGAAGAAGAATAAGATGATTTGAAGAAGAAGAAGAACGGGTAGAAGAAGAAGAACGAGTAGAAGAAAGAAAAAAAACCTAAATGTGTTTTTAGAGAGAGAGAGGGAGAGTTTTATTAAGTAAGGGTATTGTGGGAATGATAAAGAAAAAAATGACCTTAATAATAATTATCAATATTATTTTAAACTTCACCTATTATTACACATAATATTGTGGTAACTTCTACCTAATAGAAAAAAGTCTAGGCTTTTTTAGTTATTATAATAATTTTTTTAGACCTAAACAACCATTTTCTATATATTGAATCCTTTTATATATTTTATAGAATTCATTAGTTTTAAAATTCAAACTACCAATTTATGTTACAGATCCGTATAAAAATCTTAAGGCCCCCGTAGTTATCTCCTTAAATTATCTCACCGTAGTTTTTATTGAAACAGGTGATTCCATAAATCAAACACAAGTCCATTACAACAAACGTTAAAAAGGACCAAAAGTGAACATGCACAAAAAATAACCAACTCATCCGTCAACCCAAACAGAGCTAAAACTTTAGCAACCAGATATGGGGGGCTGGATTGGAATCCCTCGAACAGTGGTAGAGGGACACGTTCCTCTCCCTCACTAAGCCGCGAAGGTAGTTTACTTCCGCTTGTAATATCCACGGGGAACAACAGAGCCGATCTCACGGTAGTTTAAGGTGTAAGTAGAATAAAAATAAATTTTAAAGATCAGCGTTTGGAGATATAAAAAGAAATTCGGGGTACAAAAGTTTGAATGCGACCGACTCGGACCACCACCATTTTCTCCTACTTTTCTTCTCTCCTTCAAACACCACCACCTCATTCATATTTAATCTCTATCCTTTCTCTCATGTTCTATCTCTCTCTATCTAATCCAACAAACCGATCTAGTTTGGGAGATCCCTCGAACCAACCCGGTTTTGGAGGGCTTTTGAAACCAGATTGCTTTGGAGATCCCCCAGACTAACCCGATTTTGAAATTCCCAAACCAACGTAAACTAGTCGGGAATTTCCTCCAACTAGTCCAGTACTGTTTTCCGGCAACAGGTATCTTTCCTTTCGCAGGAACAACTAGAGAGAAGAAGAGGAAAGAGAAAGAGGGAGAAGAAGAAGAGAGAGACAGAGGGAAAGGAAGAACGATAGAGAAATAATGGTAGTCGAAGGTGGTAGCAGAGAATAAGAAAGATTCGAGAAAAAGAATAAAGGTTGCCGATAGTGGTTGTTTCCCGACGACCATTATCCGAGTGAATAAAAAATAGTGGAGTTAGAGGGAACTAAAAGAAAAGGCTAAAAAATTTCACTCAAATTTATTTTCCATAACCATTAGAAAATAAATTGGTCAAAATAAAATTGACTATCTTTGCAATCTACAAAAAAATTCTTATTTCTCTAAAGCGTTGCCATTTTAAATGGTCTTTCTATAGCTTGTATTATATGTTACCCTAATGTATGTGCTAGTTCAATTCGTGATGCATTTACAGGATGTATCAGTGTCATGTAAAATGCAATGACTTCTAGACTCAGTTGCCAAAAAATGACCACTCACATTCCTTGCTATTCCAGATAGTAATAAACATTTCATAGGCCTGTTTGGCTTCATCAATTGAACAAAATTAACCTTATGAAACTCCAGTATCTATAAGAGTACAATTCGAAAAGGACGACTGCGCAATACAGGATTTTTTTATGTGCTTCGATCTAAAAACAAACACAGAAATTCTAGTATGGAACATATCATCCAGAAATGGGGAAAAAGAAGCAGAGATGATCATTAAGAGAAAATAAAGTCTTACATTAATAACACTGAACTTTGTACTTGGCAATACTTACAATGGAGGTATTTAGAGTTGCAGTATATTATGAATTATACATGCATGTTAAATATGTAACACTTAAGTAGAGTGAAGAATTAAGGGTCACTCACATCGATTCGACATTACCCACGAGAATACGAACCAAGTGGTCCGTACTAATTGGACCATTATCATCCATCCTTACCATGAGTCACGATTCTCTCTGTTCTGATCCAGCTTTTTCACCTTCCTTCGCCTCAGTTTCCATCCTTAAGCCAAACCCAATAATGTTACTTCCATATGTGTTAGGTTCCCACTGATTAAGGAAATCGAGTTTCTTGTCAGA
>BEHA01050322.1:1073588-1093628 GCA_002897215.1 Eschscholzia californica subsp. californica | reverse complement strand
CCTCATCCAATTCCAATGTTAGATAAAGATAGAGAGCGAGGTCAGTTCCGACGCCTCTTGTATTAAAGCTTTAATTGCAAAACCCAAGCCGCAGAATAGGAATCTGTATGAATATAAAGAAGTTCTCGAGAAATAACCATGAATGAGTTTTGGACCAGGTTGCAGGGGTATAAGTAAGGTTGGGGACCCATGCCCTAATCTGAATGAAACAAGACTACATAAACTCACCAAAGGTGGGGTTCCAAATTAAGCACTAAGGAAGAAACAACCTTCATATCTGCTGGTAAAAATGAAGTGCAAAAAATAGTCATGCATGCTCCATCTTGACAAGCATTGTGTATGTTGTGTAGTGAGCATCAGAGCACTACAGTTTCGCACGATCGCATCAAGAGTTAGCCCTCACATATCAGTCACTACAGCTCCTATATCAATTATAAAATTGACACTCTTTCTAATCCCGTGTACTATATATTATCGAGTATCGACAATTTCTTTTTCCCTTTTTGAGTTCGAGGAAAATAACCTTCGCCTAAGAGACTAAAATCGATCACCTTAAGAACTTCGATTTCTGATAACTATCTCCGGAGATGTACTGCAAACTAGCAAAAAGTTGCCCATGTTTCCCAAACTGTATAACAACCATCTAGTTCTTCAGCAAATATACATTTGCAGAGCTAGGAGACTCACTTCTTCAAAATTGCTGCAACCACAATATGGCTGCTAGCAAGTACACCATCCATAACTAATCCACGGAAAAATTAACGAACCACGATATAAAATATCATAGACGTGAGAGAAAAGCAAGAAAATGATGCATAATGTTACTACATATTTTACATAAGTACAAAACCCAAGCAGGAAATTTGTGCCTAGTCTGACGTGCTAGTATTTAAGTATAGCCCATTCTGTGCTAAAGTTAGTCACACGTGAAGAAGAAATCCTTCCTTTCATTAAGTAACTCACCTAGAGTAAACGCGATGACTAAGAGAATGATAGAATTCGCACAAGCATTGGTGTTTTAATGGTGCGCGTATGGCGAAGAACGATTAGAGCACTTCTTTTCTGACCGGGATCCAATTCAGCAGTGGATAGGCGGAGGAGGCTAGGCCGCTAGGGCAGAAATCCATTTGTAGATGGTTGGACATTACACCCCACAGTGGCTATAAATAGGGATTCAGTGAAAACAAATGAAGAGAAATTTATCCAAGTATTCAGATTTTAACATTATAAAACACACACATACACAAGCCTAGTAGTCTCACTAGTATCATCTCTGGGGCAAAACATATTCATTAACAAAGGTAAGAACAAGAATATGACATGAAGTAGATTCATAGTTCCTTAAAGAAAGTCTACATAATTGAAGGTACAACTAAATCTTCAATCTACTTCATCTTCAAATATAACTCAGAAATCGCTCCGGTATATAATTTATGAATCGAAAAACAAGAACTGTATAAGCTAGTTAGTTTCATTCTTATCCGCCACGATTATGCACTAACCTCTTCCCTGACAACCCACAATTAACAGCTTCATCGGGTACTTTACCGATCCGCTTAATTCCTTCAGCAAATACAACACCCATACCCATATGTAAATGAGGTTCAATATGACAATGAAAAGCCCAAACACCCGGATTATCAGCGACGAATCTTATCGCTGTCCATCCAAATGGGAAAATCACCACAGTATTTCTCAATGGTGGGTTCTTCAAGTTAAGTTTATTTCCATCATTTTCTTCTGAAAACTTTCCTTCTCCATAGCCCAATACCCAAAAATCATGTCCATGTAAATGCCATGGATGTATTTCACTAACATTTGCTGCCAATGCATTTGCATTTTGAAGAATAACATCGACGGTGCTCTTAAAATCGAAAACATAAACACCGTTTCCATGTGTTGAGTTGATATTTACTGGTGGTTGCGATATATCGTAAGTGCTATTGAAATTATCGGGCGGATTTGTACGATTGAAAGTACCTTTTAGCCCATACTTGAGTGAAGCAATATAAGGAGTAGATGGTAAAACTAAGGAAATGTTGTTAATAGACCATTTTATGACACCATTGATCTTGTTTTGTGTGTTGAGAAGAAGGACTCGTCGATCATGACGAGTTGGTGGTTTCGGTGAACCTTGTAAGGCAAGGATTTTGTTAGAGAATGATTTACTAGCAACATAGTCATTCCAAACAGGAGAGATAGGAAGAGGAGAGGTTGGAAGAGATGGAGAGTTGGGTAAGTAGTTTAAGATGGTAAGGCCTGGTGGAGTTTGGGGGCGCCTCCCTCTAACATTCATTGAAACCCAATAGTTCATTTTAGGGTTTTGATCAGTTGTAATGAGGACAGAGTAGCTTTCACCTGAGTAGATATCGATGTTGTCGACGACCACTGGAGTAATATAGTTTCCGTCGGCTTCTACCAAGACCATCTTGTGACCCTGCGAGTAATCAAAATTAGAAAGAATAAGTAAGGCAACATTGGTTCTTCGAAGTCTGCTAAGACGTGATTCACATGTAAAATTGTACACGTTCACCATCAAATTAACCGAAAAATTGTATATCATGTTTAGAGTAGGAGAAAAATATGCAATTATCAGAAATAACAAATATTACAAACTAAATTAGCATCTTTTCGGTAGTTAGTTAACTAGTGAGCTCAATTGGTTGGGTTGTCTACTTTGTCTAGCAATTACCCTAAAATTTCTCATACAACCAAAAAAAGGTGATTGCTGCTAGTGGGACTAATCAACAAAAGTGAAAAGATGGAAGGACCAAATTATAGGGAGTTGTCATTTCTCATTATCAAAAGGAGAAAAGTTACAGATTGGGAGCTCTTTTTTTTCTCCTATTTTATAAAACATATCAATTGAAGTGTAATAATTGTGAATGAATATATAATTTTCCTTATTAAGTTTTTTTTTGTTGCAATAATTAAGTTTTTTTATTGAAACAATTTTCCTTATTAAGTTGACTAATGAAAAGGTCTAGTATGCTTAAAATGCTAGACAAATTAGATGCACCTTTCTCTTTTGACATAAAGACACCTAAAATGTATTCTCAATGTCCCGCCTCTAGCACCTTTCGGTCCCTCGTGACTAAAAGTTATATTTTTTTTTTGTTGAAAGGACAAAAAGTTACATGACGCATGGAAGGAGAAATTAATATGATATGAAAGTATCAAATTTTGTCGTCAAGAGAAAGATTATAATAAGGTATAGAAAAAACTGCACCACGAAAAACTTAAGAGGGTTGTTTTCATATTTAATTATGTAATTATAACCAATTCTATAACTTTAATTGGTAAGGGAAAACTTCTTCCAAATTTCTTAACGAATAAGTTTGACATAGTCTCCTACCTGACCACATTCCAAGTAATTCAATAGAATTATTTTTCGAAGTTTATTATGTAATTAAACTTTCTTGATAAAAATTATTATTAGGAGACTCTTAACAGGAAATTTATGTGATTTACTGTGATTCACAATTGCATAAATAAAAATTACTAGAACTACAAATCACGAATCACGACAAACCACGAATCACGACAAACCACATAAAAGATCTGCCTAAAGTGGCGTCTGCCTTGTTTTTCTCCTCTCCTCAATTTTTCCTAGTAACATGATAAAAAGAACAAATAAAAATATAATTTTGTAGTAAGATATTTACCCCAATGGCCAAATTGAGAGAAGCAAGAGCCGTAATGCTAGCAATCCTCAATCTATAAGTCTTGTTTGGTTCCACGCTAAGAATCTGGGGTGCGCATTGCGCATCTGCCCTCAAATTACATGAACTTAACGAGCTGTTAAATTGGGCAGCTAATGAACAATTATATTGTCCTCTCCCATTTATCAAAAGAGACTGTAAAAATAAAAGAAAAATATTAGCATATACTAGTATATAAAGAAAAAGAGAGAATTAATTATAAAGTATAATTTCAATATTGATGTGTTATACCTGAGGTTCACCGATCCAACGAAAGGGATTCATCGAGAGACCCACAGATTGTTTGTGTACGTCTTCGTGATACCAATCACTTAATAATAAGTTGAGTTCTCCGTCGTAATGGAAGGGTTCTTTCTCAGCATCTGCAACATCAACGATAAGTGATCCGTATAAACCCGCCGATCTCTGCATTCCGTAATGTCCATGGTAGAAATATGTACCCGCCTTTTACATCATAACAAAACCACAAAAATAATATTTTAGAAACTCTTTTCGTTATTCTTCACAATATAGAAAGAGATAGCACAAAATGAAATATTTGAATTGGCCTGTCCATTATTTTATGAAAGATGCTAGATCTGTGGTGTCTGTGGTGAAACTTGAAAGACATCCCCATTAGATTAATCATTTTTTATGTCTCGGAAAGATTAAAAACAAAATTTCGAATCTAACTGTTTTTCCGTCTCCACTTTGCACTAATAAAACTTAGAAAAGTAAAAGTAAATACTTGGAACTCATACCTAAAGAATAACAATTAATTTGATAACCATTACAACTAATAATTGTGGAAAAACCAAATAACTTCCAATTTGCACTAAAATAAAATAATATTGCCCATATTTACAAGTTTGTGGGAATCATTCAATGGGCTTAGTTATATTGTGGACAAACCAAATAATTATTTACTAATTATTTAAATGTCAGGATAGGAATATGGGTAGCCATCCATCTTGGGAAAAATCAGAGTAAAGCCACATTTGACCACTGGAGGATGTGTTAGGTTAGCCAACCACCAACTTTCTTACTCAAGCAAAAGGTAAGAAGTCTAGAAGAAGCCCTTCTCAGGCAGTACCTAGTTTCTAGCCTCCATTCACCAAAAGAAGATTCTTAGAGCACACTCTAACCCTAAACCTCATTCACTTTCTTTCTTTTAAAACAATAAGATTTAGGGCTTTCAATTATGTGCACTAAGAACTCAATACTTTTTTTTTTGTTGAACTACTCAATGCTTTCTCTCAACAAAAAAAAAGAAAAAACTCAATACTTAGTAATTTATAGGGATGGTTTCATTTTGGCCCCCTAAAGATGACTAACTCATCAAAATGACCCCCTAATGTCTAATGATAACCAATTTCTATTTTAGCCCCATTTTGTTTTGTTCTGTCACTCAACTTTAACTGCGGATGTATCTCTTCTTTTTCTACCCTCACTTTAAAAACTTGTTTCCTCTATCCTTCATCACTTTCATCCCGAGTAAGCCTTAGTATCTATTTTTTTTGCCCTAAAAAGTTATGGATATTGTCATCCTTGTTTTCCTAAAAATTCATTCATTTCATAAAGCCATCAAGAGGGTCAATCGCTTAGTCATCACCGCCACTGCATGATGATGGAGGAACACATAGTCTTTAAAGAAAATGAGACCTCTCAAGTTTGTAAGTAGTCCGTTGTGTTATCAAAACTTTTGAACCTAAGTTTCTGTTTTTTTCAACATCTTCCGAAATCCAAATTAAAGATAAGTGATAAGATTGACTTTCAGTACTTCCAGTCTGAAGACGAATCTATAGTTACAATGAATCTAGAATTAGAAACTTTTGGACCTCAAATGATCTTTCTTAGACTCTTCGCAACAAATCTTTTCTCGGAGTAGTTACATCTACTATATTGAAAAATAAAAATGACAGTAGGGGGTCATTTTTGTAAGTTGATCATCTCTAGGGAGCCAAAATTGAATTATCCCTAATTTGTATTTTATACTTTATGTATCTCTCGTAAAGACACGTTTTACCATTCGATCAAAGACTCAAAGTAGTCTTCACAAGTGAACTTTGGTATCTCTAGTGGAGTCCATTACTTTTTGTTGAATAATTAAGGAAGTGAAATTGGAATAGAAATAAAGATGAGACTGAGACTGAAATTTTTGTTAAAATAGACAAAGAAAGTGAGATAGAACAGGCAAATATATCACAAATAGTAATAGTCTAATTGGATAAAGAAACAACCCATTGGTCAGCTCTAGTACAAACTAGTGGGATGTTCTTCCTCTTCCCCAAGTAACTATATAGAGTAATAAAAAGAGCATGTGGGTTCTAAACTAGGTTTTTCCTTAGTGGGGTAGTCAAATATGGAGAGTAATTTGACTAATCCAACGGACTCCCTGTGTTTTAGTAAAAGCAATAAGAGCATCTCCAATGCAACACTCAATCTTAGAAACTCTGAGTGCCACATATTATTTTTAGAGTTTTTTCTTAAAAACTCTCTCCAATGCAACACTCTATTTGGATCTCTAAGATGACGTGTCGAGGGTGGAATAGAGATATCTCAAGAGGACACTCATCAATATTTGATTTTCAACCAATAGAAATCGAGTCTTCTATATTTTCTAAATAACTAATTATTTATTTACAAAAATAACTATGTCACATAAGTAAATAAGACTAGTTTAGAGTTTTGTATTGGAGACACAAAAAAATTGAGGATCTCTATTGTCGCCACCTATGAGTGAGAATCTCAATTGGAACTTGACACATAGGATGAATAGAGATTTTTTTGAGTTTTGCATTGGAGATGCTCTAAGTATAGGGAGCCCGCCATTTGGGGACTCCCTACAACCCGTCAACCATATTAGACAAAAGGACAACGAAAATCTCACTTTCTCTCTAGAATTTTCCTTATCCTTTTGTTTAGTTTGGTTAGACGGGTTCTAGGGAGTCCCCAAATGGCGGGCACCCTAGACTTATGAGGAAGAACATAGGGAGAATAATTATCTTATAAAAACATAGGGAGAATAAGAGAGAATAATTTAATTTTTAAGACAATTATTAGCCCTTTCGTTAGTGGGGAGGTGGATTAGTCAAATATGTAATATTCCTCGACTAGGTGGTGGTGGTGATTTATTTGAAAAAAAATTGTTTGTCTGTGTACATTTATTCTTACGAAATACGGGTCCAAACACTTGTCCTGACCGATCATGTGTCCGGACAAAATTTAAAAAATACTTTCTCTGTTTATCTCGACTGAGTTCGGGTCGGGATGCAGTCATTCTTATTAAAAAAAAAAAATCAAAAAACACAACTTGGGTTATAATTTACCTTATCAACTTTGAACCTATAAACAAAGGTCTCTTCTGGATCAATAGCACACTGTGAGATTGATGCAGTTCCATCTGCCCATGGTGATCCAATCTGTAGTTCCATAACAATATTAATAAACCACTAATTAATCATTGTTAGAGAGAGAAAACTTAGAGAGAGAGAGAGAGAGAGAGAGAGAGAATGAATAGATTTACTTGTCTGATTCCATGCCAATGAATGACAACACCTTCAGTATGAAGTTTGTTAGTTAGTTCAACAACAATGGTATCACCAGCTTTAGCTTTGATTGTTGGACCAGGAAACTGACCATTGATTCCTATTACCATGTTTTCTACACAATCTGGTGACCAAAACATATACCCAACTTCCCATTTAAAGTGTCTCACTTTAGCTGATGCTAATGAAATCTCAATAAACAATCCTAACAATATCACTAGCCAACCAAACCTAAATGAAGATAGATCCATTACTAATCTAATATGATCTCAATCTTGAACAAAAAATTATTAAAAAGTAAGATGTGGGTAATATGTCATATCAAAAGCCAAGGGTACTACAACCTAGAGAGAGAGAGAGAGAGAGATGGGTGAATGAGGAGGGAAAGGGTATCTGTCTAAACTTGTTTATATAGAATAAGAAGTGGTGAGGAGTACTTGTTTATGAAACCCATTTCAGCTTTTAAGAACTTTCCCCCCTCTTCCTAGTAAGAGAAAAGCAGAAATGGGCATATGTTTCTCAAAATATTAGACCAATGGGTAATATTTTATTGAATTTTTGGGTTTATAGCCTAAAAAACGGGTCCTAATAAGACATTTAGTCCTCTCTAATCCTATAAAGGATTTTAAAATAAAAAAAAATAATATAAATGGATATCTAGTCCATTTGGTGTCATCTAGAGAAAAAACACAAATCTCTATAATACCAAATAAATCATAATTCCTAATCTAACCTTCCTCATATATTATAACTGATTTATCTTCAAAATCCATAAAGATCTTCTTCCATTTTTATCTCCCACATTCTCTCTCCAATCACGTTTTTAAACAAAGAAATATATATTATAACTGATTTATCTTCAAAATTCATAAAGATCTTCTTCCATTTTTATCTCCCATATTCCCTCTCCAATCACGTTTTCTAAACAAAGAAACGTGATTCGTTATTTTCAGTAACCGAAACCTCTTTATTCTCTCTCTCTAAATCCGATTCACATAACAAAACCTCCATTAAACTCAAAAATCTTGTTTCATCTTCATTAGATTATTTTTCAAACATTCGTCTTCTAATCCAATACACAAGCTCAGAACTCCATTTCCATTTATGTCTCTTCATATCAAGTTAATCAGGTAAAACATAAATCAATTTATAAGTTTTTGTGATTCTATTTCAGTTTATAGTAGTTGATTCTCTCTCTCTCTACATCTTAATCTACTAAAAATCTTCCATTAAAACAAAGAAATTGTTTCATATTCATTCGAGTTTTTCAAAATCAATTTCTTAATTGTTAATCAGGTAAACAAAATTCTTCTTTAATGATTCTGTTTCAAATCGAGTATGTTATTATTGTATTTCTCTCACTAAAAGTTTCTTTAATGATTTCGATATTGATGAGATAATCCTTCATTACTAATTCTATAAATCGAGTATACTTATTGTTGCAATCAATCATCATATCAGATATCTTTAGATATGTAGTTTAAACCTAATGATATTCGTACTTTTTCTTCAGATCTGGTTTTCAATCCGTACGGATTTATGAAACGTGGTTTTTTCGTACGGTTCCTCATAACAGAATTAACAGTACATGTACTTTATCATAAATTACCATAATTTATAGTAAATTATGCAAACATCTCCCGTACGATGTTTTTCAAAATGAGAACATGATATATGTATTTTCTGACAAATTATATATACTTTTCACGAATATCATGAATATTATATGGAACATTAATTATGCTTTAATCTCAAAAACAATACTCGTTTCATTATTAGAACAACTTCGCTTATATATGTAAATCCCGTATACTTTGAAATAAATTACATATAATTTACGTAAATGTTCATGTAATTTATTGTAAATAATATACTTTTTTATATAATTTGTATGTATTAATCTCTCTCCATTTGTTATCACAGATGGACTTCCAGCCAGAATCATCAAATCAAAATAAGCAAATCAAACTTGAAATACCCTTGTTCTTGTTACTTGACTTTTTGATTGGCTCCTCGAAATATTTCATAAGAAATGCACACTTGAATTGATCTTGATCATGATTCCTTGGAAAAGCCTCATATTCGGCCCCCTCTATTAGCATTCCAAGCAATAGGGCAACATGGATGGGCACCATTATTGAACCAGAGAAGATTTTGTACGTTTTTTTGTAACAGAATGTAAACGATGTGTTATGTAAAAGAAATTAAATTATGTGTAATGTAAAAGAAATTATGTGTAATTTACTGAACAAGACCCAAATACGTTTGATAAATTACGTTGTATACTTGACAAATGATGGTTTATTCGTCATAAATAATACATAATTTACGTATTTATTTCATAATTTGTATTCGATGAGTATTTATGTATGAGTAAAAACGAAAACAAATGCTGCTTTAATGTTCCCAGAAAAATATACTATTTCCAAAACTAAAAGTTAAGTGAAAGAAAGTGACATATATGTTTTGTATATTAACCCCCAAATCACGCTAAATTGATCCTAGATTATATACTATTTCCAAATCTGAAAATTAAGTGAGAGAAAATTGTTTTTAATCGAAAAAATTTTTACATATTAAGATAGAGAAAATTGATTTGGTTTCCAAATCTGTAAAGAAGAGAGAGAAAATTGATTTGGAAATATCTGTGGTGATGACGTTTTAGTTTTGGTTAGGATTTTGGTTTCTGATTGATTCGGATAATAGGAAAGAGAAAATTTGATTTCCAAATCTGTTTAGAGGAGAGAGAAATTATGATTTGTTTCTATCCATTTGTTTCTAATAAATCTCCATATTTTTTGCTAGTAAATCTCCATATTTTTGGCTAATAAATCTCCATATTAAATCTGTAAAGAAGAGAGAGAAAATTGATTTGCAAAAGTTTGGATTTTGTTTCTAAACAGATTATAGAAGAGAGAGAAAATTTTGTGAGAATATATCTGTTATTTCCTAAATTTGTCCTAAAATCAAGTTACATTAAACCGTTTGAAATTTTTGTCCGGCCCCACATATTAAAATCCCGCGAAAAACGACTGGGACATGGAAGGAATTATGTAATATATATTAAGGATTTTTAGTCCCAAGAGCAAAAGGACTAAAAATTCATTTTTTGGGAAGATTGGACCCTAAATCCTTTTTGAACATTATTTTGGGCTATATACCCACGGACCCTATTTTATTCTACTTAAAAAAAGAAACTTTTATGATATTTACACATTTCTTTAAGGATTTTGTTATTGTAGCACTCCCCGAAATTTTATGATCTTTACAAGCTTGGATCTAATATTAATTTATTTACACTAATTTTATATGTTGCTACGTTGGATCATTTGTGGTTAAGAATCTACCTACACTTTCTCTTTTAATTTTTAATTTTAAGAGACGTGATTGCATGTTTTTCGAAGACGCAATTTACAGTTTGAAGCTAACACCACGATAAATGACTAATTCTTTATAAGGACTTTCCCTTTGTTATATAGATTTAAGATCACTGTTTTTTGCAGAAAAGAAATTATATAATACTTGAAATACAAAAAAGAAAACTTATCTTTTCCCTCTCTTGAGTTATACATAATATATGTTTCCTTGGGAAGGGAAAGTAAGGATCAATTTAAAATTAATCAATATCTTTTCTGTTTAACGACCAATAGTAGAATAAGTTCGAATGATAGTAGAATATGTATATATATATATTTCCGAGGTTGGAGAAGACTTTCACCAGAGAACAGATAAATGTACACCCAGAAAATGAAAAGAAGCAACTAGGTAAAACCGTACTTAGTTATGCATTGTAAAGTAGCCGAACTATTAGTCATAGGGCGATTATCTGCCCAAAAATAATCCAACATGAGCAGAGGGTACTTTCATAACGATCAGGAAAATAACATTTAAATCATTTATACTTGGATGACTATTGTTGTCTAGTTGAGGTTTATTCTTCTGCCAAACTTATGCATACCAATTGCATTTTTTGGTTTGTTGAAATATTCAGACATTGCTAGGTATAGTTTTTCTTTTTTTTTTGTTGAAGGAATTGCTAGGTGTAGGTTAGTAGTAAATTTTTCACGCGGAGATGTCTTTCATCTACCTACTAGTACTATTTAATCATCTATTTATATATAAACAGGCTTGTTTTCTCTTATTCAAAAATGGCAACGTGAAGTACTTGTATTCACAAACTCATTCATTCAATGGTTACAAAAGGTCATATATTTTTGTTGTTATTAAATGTAATGAAATTTAAAAAGTTAGAAGAAAGTGGTTAGATTAGAGCACCCAAAAATTATCTAAAATAAAAAAGAAACAAACTAAGACACTCCGACGTTAAGAATATAGAGTTTTAGGTAATTCTTAGGGTGACTGACTATTTCGCTCTTATATTTGTGAAAAGTGAAAGAGAAATTCTTGTCCTTGCCCAATTTTCTTTAAATACTTTAATACTGTACTTTTTCATAATAAAAGTTGCAACGCGGCGGTTTGTCGACATCTACTTTTTAATATTTTGTAGTATTATTTTTACCATAATTTTATGGTCAATATATTTGTTTTTAAGAGACGTTTGGTAGTATTATATTGACAACTTGTTTAATTAAACCTAATGCTCTTAAGATTCCAAAGTTCTAGATTAAATCAAGATTTGTGTTCTTATTATGTTGAAGGTTTTTAATCTATTTCTGTTTTTTTTTTCGATATCGACTACAATCTACATTAGTCGTTAGAAGGCATTGTTACATCATGAAGTTGTGATAAGCACGATAACCGTCAAAATTAAACCATTAATGAAAGAGGCCTAATGATGGTGCAAATAACTGTTGACTCAGAGCTGCTAGCTTAATGATGGTGGTGATGGATAAGGTGTGGTGGTTGTAGTGATTGACAAAAAAAAAATTGGTAAATAAAATTCACAAGTATGTCTTACACAAGTTACTTAACTTTAAAGTCAAAAGTTTGCTCGTCAAAAAAAAAATAAGTCAAAAGTTAAAAATCTAACCATTAAAAGAAAGTAAAATATTAACATATATTAAATTTTAGAGTTCTCAAACTACTTTTTTACTTTTCTGCTTAAATAAGTAAGTTATTTTAGTGTTGCTAAAGGACGACAATTGTTAGTAAAAGGCAGAACTAGATTTTTTAACTCCTAAACAAATTAAGCTTTCAATCTATCGTAGGAAAGTCGTTCCCCGTGAACAAGAAGAAGAAGAAGTCTGTGATGATGATGACTCCATTTTCAAACTAAACCAGATGATGATGATGAGGAGGAGCAAACAAGAGAGACAAAGCTGATGATTAAATAAGATTGGAATTTTTAGGTTGTAGCGGCTGCTTCTAACCCCCTTTTCTTTTTTCAGGAAATTGGGTCGGAGGCCCAATTTCATGTTTTTTTTTTGTCAAAAAGACAAGTTATCTTTTTTTCCTTTTAGGCCCCATATATAGTTTGGAAATAGTCTTGAAGGACAATTCTAAAAGCACTCCTATTTCTAATGTCGAAATTGCCCTTAGAATCTTAGCTTGTGAAGCTTTGCAATCCCGTTTGCATTGCTTTGCAATCCCGTTTGCATTGCTTTGCAACCTTGCATTGCTTTGCAATCTGGTTTGCCTTGCAATGACTTTGCACACACTTTGCAATCTGGTTTGCCTTGCAATGACTTTGCACACACTTTGCAATCTGGTTTGCAGAGCTTTGCAAACTAGTTTGCACTACTTTGCAATTTGATTTGTCTTGCAAAGCTTTGCAATTTGATTTGTCTTGCAAAGCTTTGCAATCTGGTTTGTAGAGCTTTGCAAACTGGTTTGCAATCTCGTTTGCAAACTGGTTTGCACTCTGGTTTGCAATAAGGTAAGTTTCGTTTTTCCCCTATATTAGATTATTTACAAAAATGCCATAGGGTGCTGAAGCCTATAAAAAGTTGTTAAATCTTTTTTAATCAAAATTGAGATTTTTTAAGGAGTTTTGTCCAAATTTCCCTTCTTGTTTTGGGTTATTTTCGAAGTAGTATTATATCGGAAACTTGCAATATTTTGTAGTATCACTTGGACCATAATTTTATTATGGTCAATATATTTTATTCGTTTTTAAGAGACGTTTATAATTGGTAGTATTATATTGACAACTTTTAGTTTAACTAAACCTAATGCTCTTGAAGTTCCAAAGTTGTAGATTCCCCATGGAAAATGGGAACCCAAATCAATCGTTTCTTTTCTTATTATTATGTTGAAAATTTTTAATCTACTTTATTTCTGTTATGAATTATGGATATAACTTATTAACCATCGGTCTGGCAAAAATCCATGACTCAAAAAATAAATACTTCCCAAATCTGATGGAAAATTTGAGTAGAAATCCAACTAGGAGCTATATATTTGTTTCATAAAAAAAGGACCTATATATTTGGGCATAAGTAGCATTATGATACAATTACAAATACACAAAGGGAGATTTTATAGGCATTGTTAAAAGGGTCCCTCCTTTAAAAGTGCCCCTAAATCCAGAGAGGCTCTAAAGGCACCTAGCCGAACAGCTGTTAGTGACCAACTCTGTTAGTACCATCCCCGACAATTCTTTTATCTATTATCACCACCGTCCAAAACTAGACGAAATTTCCAAACCGAGATTTTCTCTCTCCAAGCCATGGGAAGAACTTCACCTCTCCTCGCCAATTTGCTCATAATCTCACGAATCTCTTTCAAATTTTGCTCTCAATCAATCCTTTCACTCTCTAAGTGTTACAATCAACAGTCATTTGGTGAAGACGGATAGTGAAAATTTTAGTGTGGTGGTGGTAGTGATAGTTGTGATAGATAAGGTGTGGTGGTGGTAGTGATTGAGTTGTGGTTGTGGTGGTGGGAGTGTTGGAGGTACGAAGATGGTGGTGGTGGTTGAGAACTTGAGATGCGACAGACAAAGAAAAAAATTGGTAAATAAAATTCACAAGTATGTATCGCACGAGTTAATTAACTTTAAAATCAAAAGTTAAAAATCTAAACTTAAAAAAAAAAAGTGAAATATTAACATACTAATATATGAAATTTTAGCGTTCTCAAATTACTTTTTACTTTTCTACTTAAATAAGTAAGTTGTTTGCCAAAGGACGACACCTAACTTGATGTCATTTTTTTTCATTTTGTACGCTGAATCTCTAATAGCATACCTACATGTGAGGGATAGAACGTCATGTACTAATGTTTGAACCTGTAACATATGCACAAAAACTATTGTTAGTAAAAGGCAGAATTAGATTTTAACTCGTAAACAAATTCATCTTCCAGTCTACAATTAATTCGCCAAGTTCAGCTAAATAAGCATAGGATTTGACTCGTAAACTTGTTGGGATTTCATAAGAAACAAAACAAGAACATCAACGAGGAAAAACAAACTCAAGGTTTGATAGTAAATCAAATCAAGTTAGCTTAATGTGACATATAACATAAAACCTAATCAAGGGGCACGCATAACATACTTACAGGCATTGGATCAATGCTACATATAATTGCACCTGGTTTCTTCAAGTCCCAAACCCCAAAGCCACCATATTCCATTGGAGGATGGATGAGTATATCTGCTTCTTTAATAATATCGTTGCAGTTATTTATTTCGGAAACTCTTATATAGATGATGCTAGCACCTTCTCTCTATAAATAAAAGTCAGTCAATAAAATGACTAAACAAAACCATCATCTTCGAATATGACAAGTTTCAATCTAGATAAATTACTATATACTTCTATACCTCAGGAAATTGCCAATCCGTGTTTGCAAAGATGTTTCCAAGTCCAATTACAACTACCCTCTTTCCTCTTATGTTGAAGTTAGGATATTGTTTCAATGCTTCTATGAATCTTTTCATGAAGTCTGATACCAACAATTTTACAAGTTTCCTTCAATGTCAGGTAAGTCTGAGACTCTTTTATAGTATTCCCAACAGGAACAGTAGCTAATACTGGAACTACACCAGATTCATCTCTCATCTGTGAAACTTGTAACCTGAGGTTTTCTCTATCTTTCTCCCACAACAATTCTGAATCTAAAAAGAAAAGGGTGTTTTTTTCTTTACCAAGTTTTGATTAGTACCGTCTTCAGGTGAACAAGAGTTGGATCTTTCACTAGTATGAGGGGCGACTCTTCCGGTGGTGCTAAGAGCATCTCCAATGCAAAACTCAATCTTAAAAACTCGGAGTGCCACATAGGATTTTATGAGTTTTTCTTACAAAATCATCTCCAATGCAAAACTCAACTAAGATCTCAAAGATGATGTGTCGAGAGTGGAATAGAGTGTCCTCTTGAGATATCTCTAATTGTCCAACTCATCAATATTTAAATTTCAACCAATAGAAATCAAGTCTTCGTATATTTCCAAAATAACTAATTATTTTTTTACAAAAATAACCGTGACACGTAAGTAAAATTAAAAAGTTTAGAGTGTTGCATTGGAGACATACAAGAACTGAGGATCTCTATTTTCGACACCTAAGAGCATCTCCAATGCAAAACTCAAAAAAATTTTTGTTCGTCCTATTTGTCAAGTTTCAATTGAGATTCTCATTCATAGGTGTCGAAAATAGAGATCCTCAATTCTTGTATGTCTCCAATGCAACACTCTAAACTCTTTTATTTTATTTACGTGTCATGGTTATTTTTGTAAAAAAATAATTAGTTATTTTGGAAATATTCGAAGACTTGATTTCTATTGGTTGAAATTTAAATATTGATGAGTTGGACAATTAGAGATATCTCAAGAGGACACTCTGAAAATAAAGTGTCCTCTTGAGATATCTCTATTCCACTCTCGACACATCATCTTTGAGATCTTAGTTGAGTTTTGCATTGGAGATGATTTTTTAAGAAAAACTCAAAAAATCTTATGTGGCACTCCGAATTTCTAAGATTGAGTTTTGCATTGGAGATGCTCTAAGAGTGAGAATCTTAATTGGAACTTGACAAATAGGACGAATAAAGATTTTTTTGAGTTTTGCATTGGAGATGCTCTAAAACTTTTAGTTCTGGTAATGTTCAAGTAACGCAGGAAAGCCATTCCCCATGAAGAAGAAGAAGTCTCTGGTGATGATGATGAATCCATTTTCAAACTAAACGAGATGATGATGATGAGCAAACAAGACAATCAAAGCGGATTTGGGTTTTGGGTTGGAAACTTGCAACCCCCCCCCCCCCATTTTTCCTTTTTTGGGTTATTTCGTGGGAGTATTATATCGGAAATTTGCAATATTTTGTAGCATTATTTTTACCATAATTTAATTTTGGTCAATATATTAGTATTCGTTTTTAAGAGACGTTTATAATTGGTAGTAGACAACTTTTAGTTTAATTGCCTCTTGTTCAACGAGGAGTGATTCATTGAGCTCGAGCTCATACCGGTGAGGTATGAGCTCGAGCTAATGACCGTTGATATAAAGAGGGTGGGATGGATATGGCAATTTGACAGCTTGCATTCACACATACTACTTATGGAAATATTAGAAATAAGGAAATAGTCTTGTAAATCAAGTTAATTACAAAATTGCCATTCACTTTAAACTCTCATAGCACATACACGGTGTTCCTCTTTCCCTGCCACTTAAATAATTAATGGACACAAATCCCCAAATCACCCATACCATTTTCTTATATAGAATTTAGAATTTCTATAGAGAAATTAGGATTTAAAATTTTAATTTTGATTTTTTTTTTAATTTAGAGGGTTTCTTTTTCTTCTCATCTATTACTTCAGGGAGTTTCTTTAATAACAACGTAATGCCACGTTAAATAACAATACCTCACAATGGGACATGGATATAATGTCTCTTTATTCTGATCAATTGTTAAGTTGCCATAACCAAAATATGAAGAAGATGGATTATATTAGTCAAGATTTCATATTAAAAGATATGTCATGTGAACGGGTGTTACGAAGTTTATTATCTAAGTTGGGTGTAAAGGTTAAACAACATGTGATTGATGGGTTAGAAGATGTTTCTGGTTATGGTCATTGTGGATACAGATGTTGTGCAGAACTTTTAGGTTCGGACAAAGAAGATGGATGGGTAATTGTTCGTAAGAATATGGTTGAGACATTAAAAGAACATGAAGTTTTATTTTCTGAGCATTTGGGTGTTGATCGATACATATATATTAGAGAAGTACTTGACTATTATGAAGAATATTGCGGTAAAGTGAATTGGTTTACTTTACCTGTTACGGGTTGCTTATTTGTTACTACTTTCAATTGTGTTTTGTGTGTGCTATCAGAAACTCAAAATATAACGTATCCGAGAAGAAAAATCACTTTGTCAAGGTAATCATAAAAAAATGCTTCAGTTCCACAAATATATAAAGGTTGGCAGGGGCGGCCCGTGACCAAAGCCACCAAAGCGGTCGCTTTGGGCCCCAAATAATCAAGAGCCTCATGTTTCTTATTTTGTGTGTAACTTTTGAAAAACTAATTATACTTCAAACTAATTTTAAACATAATTTAAGGCGTAGCTTAGTGGTAAAGAGTTTAGATCTTGGATAAAATCAAGGGTTCGATTCCTATCCTTGTCATTGTTTAAATTTTATTTAATTTTTTTTCTAATATCCATTGTATGGGGCCCCAATTCTTAATTTCGCTTGGGGCCTCCAATACACTTGGGTCGGCCCTGAGGTTGGATTCGATACCATCTACCTTGTGCAGTTGAATGGCTACATTAGGTTAGACCCAAAAGTGAGGCATGAAATTTTTTAGTAGCTAATTAATTTTCTCAAGAATTTTACTAATATTTTGTATATGAATATAATTTTCCATTAATTTTAATATATGATTATGTTTAACATTGTTAAATTTTTTATCGTTTACTTTTATAGTCTTTTTTTGTCTAATTTGTTAGATGAGAAGAAAAAGAAACACTCTAGATTAAAGAGAAATTTCAAATTCTATATAAGAAAGCAATTATATATTGCAAAAAATGAGAAAAAATAAAAATAAAACAAAATAACTGTTATGGCCGACTTGGGAGTTCGTGTCCATTAAATAAAATTAATTATTTAAGTGGGAGGGAGAGAGGAACACCGTGTATGTGATGTGCCAGTTTAATGTGAATGGCAATCTTGTAATTAACTTGATTTACAAGACTATTTCCTTATTTCTAATATTTCCTTAAGTAACATGTGTGAATGCAAGTTGTCAAATTCCCATATCCATCCCACCCTCTTTATATCAACGGTCATTAACTCGAGCTCATACCTCACCGGTATGAGCTCGAGCTCAATGAATCACTCCTCTTGTTCAACAAAAAAAAACTTTTAGTTTAATTAAACCTAATGCTCTTGAAATTCCAAAGTTGTAGATTCCCCGTGGACAATGGGAACCCAAATCAATCCTTTGTCTTCTTATTATTATGTCTACTTTATTTCTTTATGAATAATGGATATAACTTATTAACCATCAGTCGAGGCAAAAATTTATGACTCAAAAAATAATTACTTCCCAAATCTGATGGAAAGTTTGAGTAGAACTCCAACTAGGAGCTATATATTTGGGCATAAGTAGCATTACGATACAATTACAAATACGTAAAGGGATGTTTTTTAGGGCCTCCATAATTGTTAAATGGGCCCCTCTTTTAAATGTGCCTCAAAATTAAGGGTGGCTCTAAAAGCACCTAGCCAAACAACTGTTAGTTGACGACTCTATTAGCACTGCCCAACAATTTCTTTTGTCTATTAACACCGTCCAAATCTGTAAGCCCAAATTAGTTAAACGTAACACCCCCATCTGTTTCTCACAAAACCAGACGCAATTCCCAAACCGAGATTTCTCTCTCTAACCCTTGGGAAGAACCAAACCTGTCCTCGCCAAATTGCTCATAATCTAACGAATCTCTCTCAAAATTTGGTCTCAACCATTTGGTGAAGAGGGATAGTGATGAAACATGAAAATTTTAGTTTGGTGGCGGTAGTGATAGTAGTGGTGGATAAGGTGTGGTGGTTGTAGTGAATGTGGTGCGTTTATGGTGGTGGCGGTGTTGGAGGTATAGAGATGGTGGGGGTGGTGGTTGAGATGCGATAGACAAAGAAAAAGAATAGTAAATAAAATTCACGTCTTACACGAGTTAATTAACTTTAAATTCAAAAGAAAGTAAAATATTAATATATCTGAAATTTTAACATTTCCAAACTACTTTTTTACTTTTCTACTTAAATAAGTTATTTTAGTGTTGCCAAAAGACGACACCTAACTTGATGCCATTTTTTTTCTTTTTGTAAGCTCAGGCTCTCTAGCAGCATAACTAAATGTGAAGGCTAGAACTTCACGCATTAATGTTGTAACCTGTAACATACACAAATAAACAACTGTTAGTAAAAGGCAGAATTAGATTTGAACTCGTAAACAAATTCATCTTTCAGTCTATAATTAATTCGCCAAGTTCAGCTAAATAAGCATAGGATTTGACTGGGATGGACGGTAACTTAAGATAATCCCATGGCATATAGTTGCGCAAGAAATTTTAATTGTTGGAGTTAATTTGAGTACACTAGGGTCTGTGGCATAAGAGTTGCAAGTTCAGATGCATGATTTAATCGGCTACGTTGGGCTTGGCTCAAAACTCAAATTGGTGGGGAAGGGGTTCATCTGCCTGAGCCCAACTTTAAATGCTATCAGGTGTTAAAGGTCACTACGCCGTTTCTTTTAAAAAAAAATGAAATTTTCAGGACAAACTTGCTGGGATTTCATAAGAAACAAAACAAGAACATCAACGAGGAAAAACAAACTCAAGGTTTGATAGTAAATCAAATCAAGTTAGCTTAATGTGACATATAAC